>APFE031011880.1:39793-60637 GCA_000404065.3 Pinus taeda | reverse complement strand
TTTGAATTTTTTTAAATTTGAATTTCGATTGATTCATTTACATGAAATGACTAATTTTATCCGCTTTAATTTTGAATTCTCAAAGAAAAATTATATATTTTAAAAAAACCAAAAAACAAAAAATTCTTCCTTATCATCAAGTATCATAACATTTAATAAACAATTGAGATATCAAATCTAAATATTTATGAAAATAATTTATCTTCATACAAAATTTTTTTAATGATTTATGTATCATCATTGAGACTTATAAAATTAAAAAACTTAAAATTATTTGTCCCACTAAATAAGAGTATGATTATCTACTGAAATATGAAGACTAAGTAAGAGTATGAATATCTACCGAGGTATGAATGTAGTAATCGCTGGTTTTACACACACATAATTTTTTATTTATATTTATATGTTATATTTATTTATTTTTAATTTCTCAAACGCTTCTTTGCTTAAACCTAAAAATACAAATTTATTAATCATAATGTTCTCGAAATAAAATACAAACTAATGAGAAGTGTATCAACTAGATATTTTAATTCAATGACAAATTTATTAATCATAGCGTTCTCGAAATAAAATACATATAAGCTAGATATTTTAATTCAATGACATTAAATGATAAGGGGCCAAACTAAGGATGCACAGTTAATTTAGATGGCCAATAAAAGAAATTATCAAAATCTTTCCGGTGGAAGGATCACTTTTAACTTCACCTATGTTTTTGGGACATGTTGGTTGACCCCAAGACGAGCAAAACTAACCCTCGAAATCCTCAAATAAACGCTAAAAAAACGAACATATGTTTAAACTTAGGTAGATGAGATTAAAAAATAATTGGTCTTTTTCTCAAACCAAAAGGGAATTGTTCTCCCATTGAAATTCTTTGAAAGCTTGTCTAATCAAGGACATCATTAAAATATTCGAACAATGCATATTATAAGGAAATTTCATTTTGCTTTTCCTTTTTCTTATTTAAGATTTTGTTTAACATTAAGTAAAAATATATTCAAATTATATAATTAATAATCAAAAAATTTAAAATACTTCAATTTTCAATTCTACTGTGGAAATCAATATTAAAACTATTTATATTTATTATTATAATTATTTATAATAAAATATAAGATACATTAATATTTTACATTTAATTTAAAATTGATTATTTTGAATTATAATTTTAATATTTTCCCATATACGTAGATGACATAGAAATAAACCCCTTACCACTCTTAAATTAATGATCCATTCTCTTGAATATACCGTCAATATTGTCAAGTTCCTTTGGCTAGACTCTAGTTTAAAATGTGTATTGAAACGTTGAAATCTTCGGAAAGTACTACCGTCCATCTCCTCCATGTAATTGGAATGGGTACCAGGAAGAAAACAAAAGAATTTAACTTTGCATGGGAGAGCTCACGTCTTTCCAACAGACTAATATTGTCACGCGGTGATTTCATTATTCACTTAAAAATAAAAGGCTGTGATATACAGATAAATGGAGGCAAACACATGCCCTGCATGTTGGTGAATGTAATTTCTATGTATATATCTTCATTGATATGATTAGGATTTATAGGAAAGATTTTCTTAACATTTGAAAAATGAATGTTCATCTTCAACTAAAAGAAGCTCTTGAAGTTACATCCAACATCAACATCAGTCTTGTTACCATACATGAGCTCAATACTATATCATATTTTGTTACATAGTATTTTTATTTATGTATGGGAAATTTTATTGTATTTATGGAATGTAGAATTTGAAAATTTATGTCCAATTATATGGAATAGAGGCATAGAATCCAATTTTAGTTTTAAGTAAAAATTAATTTTAATTACAAATAGAAAATTAAATATATTTCAAATTACTAATAGAAATTCCCAAACAGTCATATATTTTATTAGAGGAAAAGATATATTTATAAACATTTAAAACAAATCATCTCTAAAAAAATTATTAATAGTTTCAAATCTATTTTTAAGATATATAGATATGGAGAAGTGATAATTATTTGGAGAAACATATAATGAAATATTGGAAAATCTAGCCATGAAAAAGAAAAAATTAAAATACATATTCTTGACAGAATATACATTAAAAAAAATCGTCAAAATATTCTCGAAGGAAATAAAATTTTCCAAACATTAGCAAAGATATGTTTTTATTTAAAGGTAATCTTGAGGCAGTAAATTATTAAAACTAGTTTGCAAGATATATTTAGTAATACCTGGATGGACACTATTAAGAATTAATTACTTGTCAAAAGTCATGATACCTAAAATTAAATGAAATTATCAATCCTAGTTCAAAATGTTGACAAAATTATCTCATTTTCTCATCACCAAATAAATACTAACAGACAATTACATACACATATAGAAATATAACACAACAAATGTAACATTGAAAAATATTACCATCTAAATGCAAACACATACTCACACAAATACACAAATCACTCAAAGCATCCAAATAGAGATGTACAAACTATTCAAGAGAAGCATCACAGACTAAATTAAAGAACATAATGATATGATCATGTCAAGCAAAGAAAACATAATGTAAATTTCAAAGTATGAAGTTGATCTCAAACACATACATAATGATGATAATCTAAAAATGTGACATTGTTGCACTGAATTGAAACCAACTTAGATCCATCTAATTCTAGATCTATCTAGATCCATGCGCCCAACGGGATCAAATCCCTCTAGGTGCAAACTTTTCTTCAAATTCTACACTTCAAAAAAGGTTTGCACCTCGAGGGATTTGATCCCTCTCTCAACCCATGATAGATCTAGAATTAGGATCTAGGCTATTACAAAGGATAATGGATGATCACATGCACTTTGTTTTCATCATTATCTACAAAGTAATATAGATGTTTATATTTTTCACATCTTAGCAACTTTTACTTTAAGAAATGGTTTTTAGCAACTGGTTTTTATGGGTTTTACTACCCACCAAGTTAAAAGTTCAAAACTTATGGGAAGGATTGAGAATGTGAATCACTTTAGAGAATTAAACCATCCTAAAAATAATGTCCAAACTCAATGGAGCTTATTTAAAGATTTAAATTTAAGTTTTTTTTAGTTTATCTCACATTTATGAAATCTTATTTTTGTCATAAAGTTTAAATAGAGAATCTTTATTTAAATTCTTTAAATGCCACGAGGTTTAGAAACTAAGTAGTTTCCTTAATACTCAACTCTAAATTGTTGGAAAATTTTGTAGAATAAAGAAAAAAATCATGCAAAATAAGTGGTTTTCTAGTTTTTAAAAGTAACTTTTCCAATTTCCAATTCTATAATAAATATTCATGAGCAAATTTCTCAATTTCTAATTCTATAATTAATTTTATATATTTATTATACATTGAATTAAAGTTTTTATACCTTTCTAATTCATTTTCCATAAAAGAAATTTCTAATTATAACTTTAACTAAATTAAAAACCCAAAAACTATTAAAAAGTAAATACTTACATTTACTTACCTTAAATGTGATAGTTACACCATTATCAATAATACGAATGACAAAATAACTTACATTTACATATTATAACTTTAAGTTAGAACCCGAAAACCCAAAAACTATTAAAAAATAACTACTTACATTTGCTTACCCTTAAATATGATAATTACATCATTATCAATAATATAAATGAAAAAATATCTTACATTTACATGCTAATATTTATGTATAAAATTATTAGAAATATATAAATAAATATGATGATTGTTGATTGGATTTAATTTAAATAGTTAAACAAAATGTTATGATCCTTCTCATTTGATTCATTTTTATGCATGTGACATATTGAATTTATATTAAATATAAATAATAGATGTACATTTGTGAGAGAACCTATACTACTATCCCAACCTCTCTACTATTATTCCAAACTCTCTGCATGTGTCATATCAACAGAACGCTGAATTTACATTAAATATAAATAATAGATGTAAATTTGCTAAATAACCTATACTATTCTCCCAACCTCTTTTACTATTATTCCAAACTCTCTGCAAGTGTCATATCAACACAACGTCACCATTGACTATATCATCTTACCTAGTACAGGGAACATTAACTCAACCTCTGTCATCATGGATAGTATTTCCACCATCATGGTCATTATTCCTTGTGCTCTTCTGCCACACAACTTCCTATGCCATATATCCTTCCTAGTCGTGGCCCATTCCACCCTAGAGAGCTTGTATTGACTTGGTAAATAAAACTGAGGTCTCTGTGCAAGTTATAGGGGAGTTCATACTTATGTTGTAAGCTCCATCATGGATTATGGAGAAGTGTAAGCCACTTGCAGTTCTCTTAGCGCACTCTTGCAATGGTTAACAAGTTTGTGAATTCTAGGAAATCTCCTTTTCAACCTGCACCAAGTGTTAGCCAGCTTCTCTCTGAATTTGGCCTGAACACTTCCTTTTCCGGAAAGGCCTTCAACAATCATAGAAACTCCTTTGGCCTAAACACTTCCTTTTCCACAACAATCAAGGACAGGTCTTCAACAATCATAGAAACTCCTTTACAGTGTGGTTCACCATCCCTCACAATCCCAAATAACTCTAGATTTACTTTAAAACCGTTATAAAACGTTTTTTCTCTTGGATAAGAAAGAATGTATAGACTTGGATACTTTTGGATTTTGTATGTGTTGTATGAAAATGAGCCTCTAAATTTTTTTGGTTTCACATAGGTGTTTTCTCTATGTAACTCTTTCAATACCTCGAACACAATTTTTTTATATAAATAACATTTTCGAAAAGAAAAATATTTTTATGGAGTCATGATTGTGATGTGGAATCCGATGTATTGTCAAAAGTGGATTCACTTAATGCTGGTATGATGGGGCGATCATGTGATTTGGAATCAGGTGTATTGGGAAAAGTGGATTCGCTTAATAAGTAGACAAATCCAATTTAGCCGAAGAATTATCTCACCCATACAAATTTATCAAGAATATCATCCACTAACTGTGAAGAGGAATCCTGGACTTCCTTTATCTCGTTGAAAGAGTGGCCATGTTATACATATCTTCACATTTTCCATGAATTATTTGAACTCATTTCCCATAGCAACCAAAGTTCAAGAAAGATCGCTTTGGGCCCTGGCGGAAAGAAAAACGGTTGAAGCTACTCAGCTTTTTATCAAGTCACCGACAATTTAAAACCAAAGGAGTCAGAGATTTTGTGTGACACCAAATGATGTTCGAATGAAGCGCTAAATGCGATGTAAGGAGATATAGATACAGTTATTCTGGTCTGTCGGAATGAATGCACTAAAAGCGATGTAAGGAAATATCGATACAGATATTCTAGTTTCTATGATGAATGCGGAGCTCCAGGAGACCCTCTATTCATTCAATGTCAAGTCTCATAAAAAATGAATGTTACTCGTGCCCATATTATTATTGTTTGAAACCCATATTTCATGAAAAGATAAAAATATATTGGTAATGTTCATCCTTATTTTCGATATAGAGTTTGGTAATAATGAATTCATATGCGAGAGTTCGCAGCGCCTCGTTTGGTGCATAATGACGGGCCGCATGGGATGCCACCCGACCATCATTGATCACAAACTGTAAACAATGAAAAGTATATTTGGATAATGGAACTGAGGAAATGGCCCACATAACTATTTGTATGATCGCGCAGATTTTCCCACCTCACTATATTAGCTTTCCTACAGTAGCCGCTGAGAGACAGTAGAAATCCGATTGTTACCACGTATTAATATTTTAAATCACGGGATCATTACCGATTTCATATATTGTCAACATAGTTATGGTTTTTGCTAAATTGTAATGCTATTTATTGAGATACTGATACCTTTGAAATCCCCGCAGAGCTTTAGAACAGCTCGTTTGGCTTGCATGGAGACTGGGTACAGCCCTAATATTTTAGCATTGGTTTGAGCCAAAGTCCAAACCAGCCCGTGAGTCATTTATTTCTGTATCAGGACGTCTTTAGGTCATAGTGTATACAGGATGGTGGTAAAAATTTAAGAGATTAAATTATTAAAATTATTTATTAAGACAAGTGTTTAGTTTAATTTTTCTTATTTCAAATTAAGGTGGATAAGTATTTGTTGATTTTTTTTAATTAGTGATGTAGAGTGATTCTCAAGGGAATATGTTCAGGATATGATTAGTCCAAGTGCTTATTAATTGATGTAGTGTATTAAAGAGTTTGTTAGGTTACATTGATTTTTAATATATTTAAAAGAAATCGATGTCTTAACCCTACCAATTTCCTAGAAATTTTCAAAGCATATTTAATTTATAAAAATTGTGTTATATCTTAGTTGTAAAAGAAAGAAAAATTTCAACCCTTCTATTTTTTTCAAAGCCTTAAATTCTTAAGTGTTAAGTAAAATAAAAGTTATATATTTATCAATAGTGAATATCAATAAAGTCTTCCTTAATATAAACAACATTAATACTTTCTAATAACCATATACTTTAAATTTAAATTTATAATAAATTATTTAATAATTTTGTTTTAGTTATGATTATATAATTCAGATAGTAAATATTTAATTTGAAATTGAATAGTTCTTTTTAATTTTTATTATTTCTCCTTTTAATTCGTATAAAAATAAAATTCATCTTTAATTTAATTTATATCCAATTTTTTATTTAATAATGAATAATTAAATTTAATGCAATTAAATATCTAATAAAAACACAATCAAGTAAACCTAAAAAAATCATTATTAAATTAAGTTTTAAAATAAATCACCTACTCATTCTGGAAATCCAGAATTAAATAATCTGAAGTCATCATTATTAAATGACGTTTTAAGATTAAAAAAATAAATATCTACCAAATTTCCAAAACACCAAATAATTTTCGGACATGGAAATAAACACCCCAATTAAATAAATCTGAAGTGATCATTATTAAATGATGTTTTATGATTAAAAAAATAAATCATCTACAAAATTTCCAAAGCGCCAAATAATTTTCAAACATGGAAATAAACCCTTAAAAAATGAGGAGATCTTAAGTTATATATATATATAATTTTAAAAATTTCATTTCACTCCCTTACATGTAAAAATATGTTGATAATGTAAACATTACAGCATGACAAAAATAATCATTTCACAGCCCCATAGTCAACGAAGGTATACGCTTTCTTTCTCCAACTCGTGTTTATATTATATATTCTAATATGCATAGTTCAATTTCAGAAAACAAACTTGTAGAAAATGGAGATTACGTTTGAGAAGCAAAGTTATAAAGAAATAATTAATCTTAATAATGTCTAATATTTTTAAGGGTGAGTGTATAAGGTTGATGGTTAAAAAAGTGGTGATATCATGGGTAAGAGCATACATGCGTGAGTGAATAAAGTTGATGATTGAAAAAGTGGTAATATCATGGCTAAGAACATTGGTATGTTTTCAGACACATGATATGAAGACATTTTTGAGTAGAAGTATGCTTATTCTTCTTCAAAGTATGTATGCATTCTTATGTACGAATATGCATGTATTCTAAAGTACATGCTTAATTTTATTAAAATGTTTAGAGCTACAAGACTTATATCCAAGACTTATATCCCGTATACAAAAAGTGCTTAAGATTTTAACTTATCCCCTAAACATATTTAGAGTCTAATTTAAAAAAATATTATATGTTGACTATTTCTATTCAAAGACCAAGGATATTATAAAAGTTTGGTTGTTTTTTTTGGTTTTTTGTTTTATATGGTGGTTAACATGTTCTTTTTGGTCTCGGATGCCTAGAAACTTCCTCAAGGACCTAAGGCTTCAAATTTCTCTATTGTTCATGTCGAAAGATCCAAGACCTATACCTTTTGCATAAATATTCTAATGTTGTCAATATTTTCATTTGAAGGCCAAATATATCCTTTATAATTCATTTATGGTGGTTTGAGGTTTCATTCATGATCCCACGAGCCCTAGAAACTGCATTAAAAATTGAGAGATTGGGGGGAGTGGTTTGAGGTGTCATGTTTGACCCTAGATACCTAAAAGCTCTATACTTGAATTAAGGATCAAATTTTCCCTCTCAATAATGTGAAGGCTTTAAGACCCATACCTAATGCTCAAGATAAGACCCATACCTAATGCTCAAAAGCTTATGAGGGAACCAACATCCTTTCTTAGAGGCCAAGAATACCCTCTAGAGGTCATATATGGTGCTTTAAGCCATTTTTCAAGGCTCTATATTTATCAAAGATTTAATTGAGAACTAAGGCATGACTTACTTCCCTAGATCATTTTTAGGATTATGAGAGTTAAATCCAAGAGGGTTTATAGATTTTAAAGTATTCTTTAATTTGGGTAAAAAATTGACTTTAGTAATTTCTCTATTGTTTACAAATATGGGCTTTGTTGAGAAGCCTAATTTAATATGGAAAATATAAATATAATATAAACATGATATGCAAAGGCATCACAATTGGTATTTTTATCCAAATTAATGGTTTGATAGTTAGCTTTAACGGATCTATTTTCCAATATATTGTTTAGGAAATGTGATTCACATATTTGGTTGGAAATATAAATAATTAACTACTTAACATAAACATTGATCCAAGTTACACTATTCACTATTTAAGCAAAATAACATTCATAGTATATCATATGAAATCTACATCATGAACATGAAAATAAAAAAATATATTGTCATATACACAAGTCCAAAGTCATATATTTATAAATTCCTAAATTGGTCCAATTAAACATTTTCAAATAAAATGGAATACATGGTAGCCGCTCATGCAGGCAAGGAAGCAATTTGGTTGTAGAGATTGTGTTCAAGTATGGGGTTAGTACAGAGAACTATAAGGATAGATTGTGGTAGCCAAAGTGCATTTTTCTTGGCAAAGAACCCTGCTTATCATTCAAAGACAAAGCATATTGATGTTCAGTATCACTTTGTGAGGGATATGGTTGATGAAAAAAAGGTGTTGCTCGTAAAGGTGGACACTTTGAAGAATACTACAGGGCATCGACAAAGTCTGTGAGAACTGAGAATTTCTCTTGGTGTAGAGAAACTATGAATGTTGCAGGGCTGGATCAATGAGTAAACTCTCCTGTGGCCCCCTTTGGAAAGAAGAAAACAAGTGGGTGAATGTTGGGAGAGTATTATAAAAGTTGTCCATGTAAATATTTATCAAAAGAAAGTATTAATGATGGAGACTAAATAACTATAATTAAACGGAAAATAATCTATTAATAGTCAACTTAGTAATAAGTAAATGTAATAGTTATTGCAGTGCAAATTTTAACTCATTAATTATTAACTATTAATAAAAATAGTTAATCACTATAGTATTATAGGTTAGTAAGTTTCCTTGTAATATCTATAGTTTTATAAAAATGTAATAGTTTCAGGAAACTATTGTTGTTGTTTAATTATTACAGTTATTAATAATGATAGCTTATTTTTCTATATAATTTTATTTATGTTTTCGAAATTAAAAAACAATTACGTTTTTAATAATTTGAATATATAGTTTTTATTTATGTTTTCGAAATTAAAAAGTATCATAAAAAATGATTTCTCACTACAAGCATAGGCATCTATCTACATAGTGAAGTCTTTTCGCACAAAGCTCTCTATAGAGTGAAAGATTTTTGCACAAAACTCTTCACACAAGATTCAACAACAGTTCTCTACAGAGTGAAATATTTCCACACAAAACTCTTCCCACAAGCTTCAACAATAATTTAATTTACATAAAATATTCTATGAATTTTTTGAGGACGGCCATGCTTTTGGAAATTGTGATAGTCTTAGATATATCATTCGCAGTACTAACTGTGGAGAAGTTCATTGTGCAGAGAAATGTGTTCTCTCCTCACTCCAGCAATAACTTAATTGACATGAAATATTCTATGAATTTTTTGAGGCGGGGCATGTTTTTGGAAATTGTGATAGTCTTAGATATATCATTTGCAGTACTAAGTGTGGAGAAGTTCATTGTGTGGAGAAATGTGTTCTCTCCTCACCCCCGCACAACCATTCCCTCTTGTTGTGGAATCGAGTTTTTAATAATTTAAATATATAGTTTTATTTATGTTTTTGAAATTCAAAATAAATTACGTTTTTAATAATTTGAATATATAGTTTTATTTTTGTTTTCAAAATTAAAAAACAATTATGTTTTTAAAAATTTGAATATATAGCTTTAATTATATTTTCAAGATTAAAAAACCTCATAAAGAGATGATTTATCATGTCAAACATAGGCATAATAAATGATAAGATATTGGTAGTAGTATGAGAAATTGATTGTGCAGAGAAATGTGTTTTCTATGCACTTTCACCCTATGATGTGCAATTAAGTTCTTAATAATTTGAATATATAGCTTAAAGCTAGAATGAGATACGATTACACTTTTAATAATTTGAATATATATTTTTATTTATGTTTTCTAAATTAAAAAATAATTAAGTTTTTAATAATTTGAATATAGAGCTTTATTCATGTTTTCGAAATTAAAAAAAATCATAAACGAACGATTTCTTACATCAAGCATAGGGATAATAAAGGATAAGATATAATTTGCAGTAGAAGTGCGAAGAAGTTGATTATGCGAAAAAATGTGTTTTCTCTACATTCCCACACAACCATTCAATCTTTGTGCAATTAAATTTTTAATAATTTGAATATATATTTTGAAGTTGGATTGAGTTGCAATTATGTTTTTAATAATTTGAATATATAGTTTTTAATTGTAATGTGCAGGAAGTAGTGTGCAAATATTTGTGTTCCAAGTTAATAACTTTTTTTAGGCTTTTAATTGTTAATATGTCTTCACACAATCTCAGGAGTTTGGGGAATTGTTTTGTGTTGAGATGCAAAAGTTGTCTAAAACTAGTTTCTGCGAAGAATTGTATTGTATGGGAAGCCAGTGTGTATAGCTTTGCTCTTCAGCACACACTTTTCTCTTCAGCAGTGTGCGGATTTGTAACCGCACCACCATCGCCCATGTAAGGGACTTGTAACATTGGTAAGAGTAGTAGCAATGTTAGGAATAACAGAGTTAGGCATAACAATGTCAGTGTAAGAGCACTCACTCCCACTCAGAAAATTAGTTTTTTTTTAATGAATTGTGAGAGACTAATAAATACCAAAAATAAAACGATCTCCACCAGGGGAATAATTTACTATCAAAGCTTATTGAGTCAATTGAAAATTAGAAATAAGATTTCCAAAAAATTGCAAAATTATTTTTGAATTTACAAGAAAATAGAAATATTGAGCATTTTCATGAAACTTTGGTTAAAAGTGCAAAATAATAACAAATTATGCGGAGTCAATGGACATTGACAACGAGGTGAATGCTATAGTCCATGATGAGGCAAAGACTAATAAAACTACATCAAATTAATATTTTCAAATATTACATTTTTGAAATGGAAATATTTATGTCTTTAAAGATTTTAATATGTCCATAGGATATAGCTTTTTCTTTTGAAAATTCATTTTAAAAATATTTAATTAAATGAAATATTAAAAGATTTTGGAACACGATTTTCAATTCTTTATATTGAATTGTATTGTAGTTTTTTTACTTATATAGTTATTTTCGTTTTTGTTTTGGGCCAACAAATTTTTTTAATCATTTTAATAGATATATGACATACTTACTTCTCCTTTACACTGAGTTGTAAAATTCGCCTCTCATTACGACCATAAAACATCAGCACAATTCAATTCTGGGTCACATTTAACACATTAATTAATTAATAATCGATATCACTTACAACGGTGTTTATTGCCATTGATTAATAATTGATATCACCTACAACTGTGTTTATTAATATGCAATAAGCATGGTTTTTATTAGTATATATTTCATATGGTTCATTTTCTAAGTTAAAATATCATTGTTTGGAACCTTACATAGTATTTTCAGAATCTGAGTTTAGATGATGGAAATTTATCTTTGACGTATGACAAACTTGTTTCTAAATATCAAGCTTATGGAACTTGATCACTCGAGATTGTGTGTAAATTTATTTAATGTCAAAATTTGTCACAATTATATCCCAACCTAAATTTGTTGAATACTTTGATTGTGGGCATTTCGTTGTGTACTAGCATGAATTCACATTACTCTTAAATACAACTTTTGAATGATGAATATTTGCATCCGTAACTTATATCCATGGCTAAATGGTATCTTCGTATAAGTGTTGATCATGGTGATAAATGTTGAAAGGATGGTTCGCGTAAGTATTTTTATCTATGATTGAAGTGATATATTTAGGTTAGTAATGGGAGTATTTTGAGGTTTAAAATGAATTTTATAACGACGACGATGATGGAAAAGAAAGAAAAATATTGTTTTATTGTATTTTTAATTGATTTTTTTAAAAGTTTCAAATTTTAAATATGTTATTTATCGAATCACTTTATATTTTAATTAAATTAATATTGAAAAACAAATAAAATATATGAAAAATGTGTTTTTTCGAAAAAACATTTTTCTTGTATTTTCATTTTATCTCTATGTGAGTTTATTGAAAATTATGTAGAGTGAGTACTTGTTGGATGCAAATTCTACGCCCAATTTATATATTTTATAAGAAACATAACCTAGATAAAAATTATCCTTAAAATGGTTTAGAATAAGATATTTATAGTCTATGAAAGGAAGGTATTATCTTCTCACTAGGGAACTTCAATATTATTATAACGACTAATCAACTATTATTTTAAGTAGTCATTTCAGCCCTATTCTCTATGGAGAGATGAAGATCTTGTTTTATCTAGTAGATATAAATGAAACTCCAATGACTTGGTTGAGAATTTGTCTAGTACCAAACTATTTAATTTTTTTCCTTCTCAATATCTAATATTTTGCAATGGTCTCATATTCATGTACTTGGTAAATGTGTCATATATTATGTGATGTTTGATATCCTTGATACAACCAAATAGTAACTTTTGAGAACTTAAATATCATTAGAACAACTCTAACATATAACTTTAACCACAAGGAGTTTAAGGCATAGTGAAAGGAGGGAAGCCTCAACATTACACCTACATACAAGAGATGAGTTAACAATTGACATGGCAACTAATGAGCTAAAAAATGACAACTAACTTAGCTAAGACTCCAACCCTAGGGAGTTTAAGGGATAGTTAAATGATTGAAGCCTTAACATTGCACCTACATGTTGGATATGAGCTCACAATTGACATGACAATTAATGGGTAGACAAATAATAACTAACTTAGCTAGGAAGACAAATTAGCTAACAATTGACATGAAAACTAATGATTTGACAACCAAAAAATAAGTTAGCTAGGAAGACTCTCATGATGATATCATTTTATCTAATAGATGAAAATGAAAAAGAATGACTCAATTGATAATTTATTTGGTAACAAGCTATTCAACATTTATTCTTCTCAAGATCTAATATTTTTCAATGGTTTACTGAAGTGATTGAAATCAAATTGAATTCATTTGATTGATGGAATTAATGGTTGTGTCATAGATTATATTATGTTCGATGTTCTCGATACAACCATGTAGTAAATTTAAATGATTATTAGACCAACTCTAATAATAGAACTTTATCCCTGATGAGTTTAAGGAATCGATTTCCACACTTTATGGAGGAAAATATACTCTACCCCCTGTTTTCATTTTTATTTTTGAGGTTGATGGAGTAAACACATAGGAAAACATCAAAACCACTTTGGAAGCTGGGATCTAGCCTTGCCAACTTCAGAGAGGGATCTCTATATTTGATTTAGCTTTGTTTTTATATGAATTTTAGGCTAGTTATGATTGTACTTGTTTTCTTTGTTTGAAAGGTTTGGTTGATTTGAGTGTTATAATTTCCATTGGGCTATGGAGTCGATAAACTAAATTAGAGTTTGTTGATCATATTTTAAAGGAGTTCTCACAGGGAAAGCTAGGTTGCAATAAATGGATCTTTTTATAGTAAATGGATGGTGGAAAAGAATAAATGTAAGGTTCAATAGAGAACAAAGAGAAATTAAGAATTATTTATACTGACTTCAGTGGAAAACAATAAAATTAACAACAACCAAAATAGGACGTTCTTGATAACGAAGCCTATTTATGACAGTTTCTATTGATTAATCAGATTTAGAAAAATAGAGGAAAGAAATACGAAGATTTAAACAGATAAAGACAAGAAACACATCACCCTTCAAGGCACCACATGAATCCTGTAAAAGGTCCATGTATTATTGATGCTCCAGTACCTCAAAATTATAATGTGCAACAAAAATTACATTTGGAAATCAACACTAATACTTCGGATAGTGAAGTCTTTCTAATAAAAATTACAATAATGCTTTACAAAGTCGTTGTCAAACCAACAATGTATTATTAGCCTAGTTACAAACTAATATCATCTACTCTTGGAAAAAAGAATAGGCCACACAAGTTATTGAAGAAAATGGTGGCCCTGTTTGGATGGTTTCTATTGCCGAGTCATTCAAAACAGAATGAGATGTTGAACTGAGACTTGCGTTGGCTGCTGTGCTGGCAAAACTTTTCACTGATGCTGAGTTATTGCTTAGTCCAGTGAATCAAGTAACTCTTCCCATCTATTTTCATCTACGCTGTTAACTTTGTCACCTTGCGGTAGGTTTCATCTACCTTTGTATACCTAGAAAAAGTTGGTTTCACAGTAAAAATGTGTTTTACCTTATTCTGCATGTGGAAGTCATTTGACATGGTCTCTAGAAAAGCCTTTGCTATCATACTCCCTTTGATTCCACTGAACTTGATGCTACTTTTGGCTACCTCTTTCATATTCTTGATGTAGTCCTCCTGAGTGATCAGCTTGTCATTGATGACATAGATATTGGGCAATCCCTTCTGCATTAAGGCTTCAATCCTATTTGTCAATATGTTTACCTGTAGCTCCAAGGTCTCACACCTTTCCTCCAACTGGTCAATAATATTATTGGGCATGGAATCCCCCCCAAGGCATGTTTTAGAGCTTAAAGCCTAAGTTTTGACTGAATCTTGTTGTAAAGCTCTGTGAATTGTAGGCGTGGAGCTCGAAGCCATAATGTAATTTTAGCTGGATAGACCCATGGTCCACGGACCATGGGATTGTATAAATAGAGCGAGGCTCTAAGTGTATAAGATAACCAAGGAATAATGAAGGAAGATGAGAAGTCTAAGTGATTGAATCACAGTGTGAAGTGTGTCTTTGGGTCGTAGAGTAGGAGAAAGCTCTGCAGCTGAGTATGCAGAGGCCTAGTAGTCTGCAGTTGAGTGCGTGGACCCTTGTAGTTGAGTGCATAGGGAAAATCAAGTCTGTAACCGTGTAAAGAATCAATAAAGAGAAGTTTGGTTATAATTCTGTGTATCTGTTCTTAGGTTAGTACATGATTGATATAACTTGCAAATATATTGTTTATTTACTGCACGCACCTGTATGAATGTTTTTATGTTGTTAAGTATAACTCAAAGCACTCAAGTAGGTAAACATAATTAACTAACATTGGAATATAAGCAAGGTCTTGGGTAATAGTGCAAAACACAGCACCCTCGGATAGGTCTGCGGGAAGGTAGTATATCAGGTCGTGAGGAACGGGAAGGTGTGCAAAGCAACCTACATGCAAGGAGAAACCACAGACCAGTTGAACTAATTAAACATCTCCAGGGTGAAAAAACCTGGTTCTAGCACCCTCCCTTACTACTTCGGGTGAGACCTTAGTCCGCACTCTACAGATTGTTGCTGAAAGGGCCAGTAGTACTGGGATTTGCTTGGCTAAGTAACTCTAAACCTAGGTTAGGCCCCAACAAATCAACAAATGGTTCCATTGCCAAGAACAGGATCTGCATCGAGATCTCTGATGTTGTATCACTAGAATCCGACAATTAGAGGAATTGAAGAATGGTTGGATAGAGAGATTCATGAGTTCATGGTGCAGGAAAACAAGAATCCACGATTATCAAAGGAAGAGTGGTTAGATTGCTACTTATATATGGAAATCCACGAAATTGCATTTGCATCCTTTCTTACTAAGTTGTATGAGTGGATGCGAGGCTAGTAGATAGCCAAAGAAGGTGTAAACTCGACAAACCTATTGTGTGGACTCTAGAGTTAGTGCGCAGGCTAGAAGCATCAGAAGACAGGATCGCACGCCTTGTAGATCACTAGTTGGATCGGATCATAGGAGGGTTCATCACCGAATTACCGGTAGATACTTCAGTTAGCTATAGCGAGGTAGAACGATGCTTCCTCAAGGGACCGCAAGGTAAGTACGTTAAATATTTGAACACCTGGATTAAAATGCTACTGTGTGAAAAGCGGGTTATGCAAATAAATTGATGTTTGGGGCTACGCAGAGTGGGAGGATCTATAGAAGAGAAGGTAGCACATAACTAGAAACTAGCCCTTGATTTCACCTCCTCACAAAGGTGAAGAAGAGCTCATGAAGGTTTCACCAAGAAGTGTGATCAATCTAATAAACCAGATAATTCTGTGCATACCACCCCCACCCACACCACCACCAGTTTCACCATCTTCACCCCCACCTTCCATACCACCTCTGCCATCAGCAAGAAGCAGTATGGCCAGCACGATAAAGCTACTAGTGTTCAAGGGAGTATGGAATGAAGAGCCGGACCAATTTTGGTTCATGGTAAAAGCGGCATGGGAAGCATAGGGTGTCATGGACAAAAATATGAAGAAGGAAACGTTGGTCCGTTCTTTTTAGGATCGCGCAGCTGACTTGGTACACTAAGCATTCCAATGACAATTCGAATGCAGGGATAGCTGATATCCAGACTGTGCTAAACAAAGAATTTAGCAGGCCGAAATCAGAGGCATAATTGATCATTAGATGCAAGGAAATCACAATGCTACCAGGCAAAACCCCATGGGAGTTGGATCAAAGATTAAAGTGCATAATTCGTGAAGCGAACATGAACTTAACAAACGGGCAACACCACGAATGGTTTGTAGCCTCGTTAACACTGTATCCATGGAACACGCTGTTGCAACAAAGGCTAACCACTCAGGCTGAAGCTTTGGAGGTCATGATGAGATTGCATGAGACTCTGATACAAGATCTTAACCTGGAAGTCTAGCAGATTCACACGCAGTTGAAGAACTTGTACCTTGAGATGCAGAGTTTGAAACAAGACAGGATGGCTCATCTAGAAGTGCGCAATGAGGTATGGTGCATAAAGTGCAAGGGCCAGGGACACGAAAAGGACCACTGCCCAATGTTCACAAATTAACTCATTGGAGGAGGGCCAATTCCATTGAGATCAAAGGCACAAGTAGGACCAAGTTCGATGCCTACATTGTGGTGCGTGATTTGTCAGATAGGAGGGAAGCACAACACAGATAACTTCCATCTATTACAAAAGTATACACATAATTCCCAACAATTGTTTTGTAATTTTTGCAGGTCAGTAGGCCATGATGAGCGCACCTGTAGAAGTTATGAAATGATGATGGATCAGACTCCTACCTACAGAGTTCAGGCCAAAACATGACCCCTCGATCAAAATGCAGGAATGGCGTGCACTGGATTTCTGGGGCGTGGATGAGGTCGAGGTGGAATGGGACAAAGAAGAGGTCGAGGATAGTTGATATGTTACAATTGCAGAGGACCGGGGCATTATGCCCGCAATTGTACAAATCCAACGAGACCATCATGCTTATATTGTACGTAGTTTGATCATGAGATGGAGGACTGTCCCACACTGATAACAAGGTTGCGTGATAAAGAGGCACTCCAACCTCCCCCAACTCAGAACCTACAAATGATGAGGTCTGAGCCACGCGAGAAAGGCCTGAATGTAAATATTGTGATCCGGATTGGTATCACGACAAGGGATGACAAAGGAAAGCAGCGTGAAGACAGTACCTAGGTTTGCAAGGCTCCAACAAAGGAACTAGAATTTGATTTGGAGCACGCTAAGGAAACATTGATGGAAGCTAAGAGGAGTTTTGCGAATGCCTCCACTTCAAGAAGTAAAGACAAATTGGAGCCCAAAATGGACCCATCGATGCTCACTACATTCTTGGAGACACGCATGAAGCTGTTGCACGATAGCAAATCTATGAAGGGGCTGCAAGAACCCATCACTAGATGTGCTGGGACCATGCTAGGAGAATCACCCGTAGTTTAGAAGCTCAGGAAGCACACAACGCGAATAGGAAGGGAGATGAGATTGACCTTGCAGATCAAGGAATATGAAATGGATCAAGTGATTTTGGATCTAGGATCGGACACGAACGTCCTGCCAAAGAAGACATGGGAGCACATGGGTAGGCATGTGTTGTAATGGTCTCCTATCCAATTGCAAATGGAAAACCAGTAGAAGATCCTACCTATGGGAAGATTGCAGGGAATCATAGTAGATATCGAAGGTGCAAGTGCACTAGCAAATTTTAAAGTGATAGAGATTGTTGATGACAACAATCCCTATCCTAGTGTTACTAGGAATATATTGGGCCACTGACATGAATGGAGTGATAAATCTAAAGAAGCGCAAGATGGTTTTTTAGAAAAAGTCACTGTGCACAGTGGTAACTTTAGACATGGCAGAAGGATCACGCTACACAGAACTAGTGCATGACTACAACAACGAAGTCGATCTAGATTGCATCTACAAGATAACCATGCAAGAGCAAGACTGGGTAAATCCCATTGTGGATGGATGAATATATTGGGAGTTCGAAAGCTCCTGCACATTAGATTTTGACAGAGAAATAGAAGGATGGCAGAACCAGTTACATGAGGTAACCACGCTCAACGTTAACATGATGACAAGGTCGCTATGCTGCGTAGAAATATAGGTAAGGTATTTGCATACATACAATGGATTAGGTGAATTCGAGGAGTTCCTGAACAAATTTGAGAAAGAAGTGCCGAAACAACATTGTTTCAATGCTCTAAAATGGGTACTGCGCACTATGCCTGCAAGGTGGTGGGGTATGCACCAACAGAGTTTTGAGCACTGGCGCGAATGCAGAAGGAGGATGCACCTATGATTTGGGAAGCCTCAGATGTGGATAAAAGACATGTATGATTGGTAAAATGGCCCACATGCCCACATTTCCTGATGGATACAGGCATATGTTGCACAACCTATACGAAGACACACCATCCTCGCGATAGGAAACGTGATCAATAAGTAGGAGCGGGCAAGATAATGGTGTGAATGACCTCTCTGTGAGGGATCAGGAAGTATGGTAAGACCGAGCGCACAAAAGCATCTTCATGCAGAAGCTGTTGACAAAGTACGCAAAGTGCTGAACACAGTCCACTAGGTGAAATGGGCTGATTGGGACTTGTGCATACAAGCAGTACTATGGGATTATAGGACAATGTGCAAAAAACTGACAAGACAAACACCTTTCCAATTAATTTATGGTGTGGGAGTTGTCATGCCAATGGAGTATATTGTACCTAGTCTATGCATAGCAACGCTCACAGGTATGATGGACCACGACGCCCTAGAAGAAAGGCTCGTACAGTTAGAAGAAGTTGAGGAGGAACGGTTCCTGGCCGACTTTCATAAATAGGTGCAAAAGCAGTGTGAAATGGCTTAGCACGATCGCCATATTAAGTTGCACACCTTCAAGATCAATGATTTAGTGCTGTTGTATGATAGTAAGTTTGATAAATTCCCGGAAAAATTCAAAATGCATTCACGGGGACCATACGTTGTTAAGGAGGTCATAGATGGAGGCACAATATATCAAGTCAAATTAAATGGAGAACCTTTCCCAGGAAAAGTGAATGGAAGCTGCTTGAAGCCCTACACGGGTGACCCAACTATCTGACTAGCCAGCAGAAGCACAATCTTCATACTCCAAGGATTTGGAAAACCGCGTGGGACTATAAACAAATGCAAGGGACACCAACACAGATGTAGAGAAGTAGTTCGGATACAGAAGTCTTGGAACAACATATGCAACAGATCCATCAAGCAACAACTTAGTGCAATGTAGACCTCTACGTAGTTCAAGAACAGTTGGAGGGATTGCGTGCCAAGATCACTGCGCCAACAGAGTGACTCGAGGGTGAGTCACGATGTTTGTGTTGGGGTCCTGTTGGGCATGGAATGCCCTCTAAGGCATGTTTTGGGGTTTAAAGCCCAAGTTTTGACCGAATCTTGTTGTAAAGCTCTGCGAATTGCGGGCGTGGAGAGTGAAATCATAATAGAGTCACAACATTGTTTGCCTTATTTTTTTAATGTAATGTCGACTGGATAAATAAGAGCGAGGCTCTAAGTGTATAAGATAACTAAGGAATAATGAAGGAAGATGAGAAGTGTAAGTGATTGAATCACAGTGTGAAGTGTGTCCTTCGGTCGTAGAGTAGGAGAAGGTTCTACAACTAAGTGCGCAGAGGCCCAGTAGTCTGCAGCTGAGTGCGCGGACCTTTGCAACTGAGTGCGCAGGGAAAACTGAGTCTGTAACCATGGAAAGAATCAATAAAGAGAGGTTTTGTTATAATTTTGTGTATCTGTTCTTGTGTTAATACATGATTGATATACCTTGCAAATACACTGTTTATTTATTGTGTGCACCTATATGAATGTTTTATATTGTTAAGTATAACTCAAAGCACTAAAGTAGGGAAAAATAATTAACTAACATTGGAATATAAGCAAGGTCTCAGGTAATAGTGCAAAATGTGGCACAACCCCAGGCTAGGGTTGTGCGAAGGCAGTATATCAAGTCGTGAGGAACAAGAAGGTGTGTGAAGCAACTTGCGTGCAAGGAGAAACCGTAGACCAATAGAACTCATCAGACATCTCTAGGGTGTGGAAACCTGGTTCTAGCACCCTCCCATACTAGTTTGGGTGAGA
>APFE031011880.1:0-23309 GCA_000404065.3 Pinus taeda | reverse complement strand
GCGAATAGACCCAATATGAGATTGTGCATCATTTTCAATCCATTTATGAAAATTCTTAAATGTTAGGAAAGCATCAGATTTGTTCTTCAATAAATAAACCCAACACATTCTGGTGTAGTCATCAATAAATGTCATGATATATTTATTTCCATTTGCAGAAGGAACAGGCATTGGACCACATAAATCTGAATGAATAAGTTCAAGCTTCCTATGTGCTCTTGAATGTGAGTAATGAAATGACTGTTTACTGTGCTTTCCTAGAATGCAAGCATCACATTGCTTAAATTTTCTAGGAATTGTAGGCAAACCAGCCACACCATTTTTCTTCAATAAACGGAGACTGTCATAGTTTAAATGTCCAAATCTAGCATGCCATAATAAACTTGATGGAAGTGTACCTTCTTCATGATGAGTAATATATGAGAAATGTTGTTTATGAGCAGATGTTCCTTGCATTTTGAGAAGTCTTTCTTCTTCTATTCCCCTCATGACAAGTGAGTGATCAGATGATTTTCGCACCTCAAGCTTGCCATCAAACATATGAATGGAGTGACCTTGCTGGCGGATGTGGAACAAGGACAACAAGTTTCTCTTTAGCTGTGGGAGATATAAAACATGATCAAGAAGAAAGTCTGGTAGACCAGGCAGTTTAAGCCTGATTGTGCCAAGCCTGATGGCTTGATTTTTGACTAATCTACAAAGTAAACTACTCCATCAACATTGTCAGTGAAATCTTCAAAAAAGTCTTTTCTATGAGTCATATGACAGGTTGCCCCTGAATCAAGCAGCCAGTCATTTTTCCAGAAAGCAAGTGAAGTGTTAAACAAATCTTCATTTACTCCAATGTTACATTGTGCCTCAATATAGTGAGCGGATTCAGATGCTTTACCTTTGTCTGTATCATCATTTTTACCTTTCTGTTGGTTTCTTCTCTGCTCAATTTTGTCCCATGGTAGCTTGCATGTAGAGGCATCATGTGATCCATTTCTTTTGCAGCGAATACAATGTAAATATGCTTTTTCTCCTTGAGGATGTCTGCCCCCCTGCCTCTGAAGTATCTTTCTCTTCCTCTTCGTCCACCTCTTCCTCTTGTAGAATCTTGAGCAGGATATTTTTCTTTATTAGCCATGCATACAGTCTCTTCAGAAGATTCAGGGAATGTCTTCTTTCCAAAGGCTTTTTCCCTTTCAGCAAACTTTTTCACAAGAGATTCAAAGGTTATATCCTTAAGATTTCCATTTGCTTGCAAAGACTCAAGATAATTGGAGTATGTAGGATATAGTGCCTTGAGAAAAGCAATAAGAGATATATCTAGTTGAACTTTAGTGGAATCGATATCATGCACTATAGATTTTATTTCAGATGCAAGAGCAAGAGGGTCATTATTTTGCAGTTCAAGAGTGAAGAGTTTGATCATAAGTTGCACAACTTCAAGTGCAGAATGTGAGTCATAGAGCTCTTTCAGTTTTTGTAAAGCTTCAAAGGCAGTTGAACATGTTGTAAGGTGACGACTCACCTCCTTATTTACAGACGCTGCTATTAATGCATACGCTTCGCTATTCTTGTTTTCCCAGATGGCAAGCTCTTTGTCTGATGTAGGCTTTTCTGGGTCATTGTCTCCTTCTCCGACACACACTCCTTTCCATAGCTCATTGAAAATGAGGGTGTGCTGTACCATCCAGGACCAGTCAGGATAGTTCTCCTTGCCAGTGAAAACTATTCCTATCATAGAGATGATTGAATGCATTCTGTAAAAGGTTACTTCTGCTGATATAAAAACTTCTGCTGATATATATTTTTGATGAAAAAAATACTCTTAAAAAAACTTCCGCTGCTTTTTTTTAAAAAATGATTTTGCTATGGAGAAAAAATCATTAAAATTCTGCTCACCACACCATATGTATATCTCAGCTTAAAATCACCATATATATCATTTAAAATTCTGCTCACCATATATATCTCAGCATATATATTTCTGCTTTAAAAATGATTAAAATTCTGCTACATATATCTCCACATATATATTTCTGCTTTTAAAAATGATTTTTATATGGGAAAAAATCATTTAAAATTCTGCTAACTAAATATATGGCCCACGCAGAAGCTTGCAGTTTTTTTTTTTCATTGTTTGTAGCAATCTGAGTTCTGAGTTAGACACCAAATAAAAAAGCCAGAAGCTTCATTTGTTAAACCTGGGTTTTAATTTATACTATCTTCAATCTTCAAAAAAAAATATCCCTATGGAGCATTCAAATACACCCTTAACTACCTTCCTTGCATCACGCTACGTTGCAGGTGAAAGAAGCTCAAAAAGCGTTCTAAATAATGGACTGGGACTGTCATGACTCATGAGAAATATCGTTAATTTCTTTGGGCTGCTAAAAAACACTCTCTGAGGCTCCTCCCATCTCTCAGAAACCAGCTTGTACCACTTTCAAATCCAGCGGCGATACTGCTTCGTACTACTTCAGTCTGAAACGGCTCAATTTTTATTGGACACTGTGTACATACATAGATTCAGAAGATTTGAACAAATGGAATTTAATGTAATAAGAACCGAACATGGTGCCTTGAAAGCAGATTCATTGTTACAAGTTTCTGGGCGTAATCTGATGCAGTCTTGGACATCTGTATGACTTAGCTATTAAACTGAATTATTTGAATGCGACATCGCCTCTTTCATTTAAGAATTTATGAAAACAAACTTCTTCGGCAAGTAGTAAGGATGAATCAGATTCTATGAATGGTTCCAAACATTCAATTCAATCAGTGAATAGACCACACGGGTTCCAGGCAGTGGACAAAAAATTACAGGCAGCGGACCAACATGAAACGGTTACCAATTTTAGGCGTTTTCCAGGCGTTTGCAGGCAGCGGCAGTCTCCAGGCAACGACAGTCTTCAGGCAGAGGCAGTCTTCAGCTATTTCAGGGATGTCAGAGAGTGAGCAGCTCTCAGGCAGGAGTTACAACTATTTCTGGGACCTGTGCTCTGATACCATGTTAGGCCAGGGTAACTCCAGAATTAATGAGCGAGAGAAAACTGATGTTGTTATTCATTAGGTAATCTACATTTATATATACAAATAAAACGGATCAGTTCATCTTCTGGATGACTGTCCAGTTCACCCATCCGTTTCGGATTAGGTGTAAACATAATTATATGCTTCAGATAGTGAATATTTAATTTGAAATTGAAAAATCTTTTTAATTTTTTATTCTTCTTCTCTTAATTTGTATAAAAATAAATTTCGGCTTTATTTTTATTTTTTAAATACTTTTAAATATGTAATGAACACACAATCAAGTAAACCTAAAAAGATCATTATTAAATTAGGTTTTAAAATAAAAAATCTAATAATTCTTGAAATCCCGAATTAAATATGTTTTAAGGTTAAAAAATAAATATCTCCCAAATTTCCAAAGCACCAAATAATTTTCAAACATGGAAATAAACATCCGAATTAAATAAATGTGAAGTGATCATTATTAAATGATGTTTTAAGATTAAAAAAATTAAATCATCTACCAAATTTCCAAAGCGCCAAATAATTTTCAAACATGGAAATAAACCCTTAAAAAATGATGAGATCTTAACTTCTATATATATGTAATTTTAAAAATTTTCATTTCACTCCCCCACGTAAAAATATGTTGATAATGAAAACATTACAGCATGAGAAAAATAATCATTTCACAGCCCCATAGTCAACGAAGGTATACGTTTTCTTTCTCCAACTCGTGTTTATATTATATATTCTAATCTGCATATTTCAGAAAACAAACTTGTAGAAAATGGAGATTACGTTTTAGAAGCAAAGTTATAAAGAAATAATTAATCTTAATAATGTCTAAAAAAATTTAAGGGTGAGTGTATAAGGTTGATGGGTAAAAAAGTGGTGTCATCACGGGTAAGAGCATGCATACGTGAGTGCATAAAGTTGATGATTGAAAAAGTTGTAATATCATGGCTAAGAACATTTGTATGTTTTTAGAAACATGCCATGAAGACATTTTTGAGTATAAGTATGATTATTCTTCAAAGTATGTATGCATTCTTATGTAGGAACATGCATGTACATGCTTAATTTTATTATTAGAATGTTTATATCTAGCTTTTTAACTTGATCAATAAACATATTTAGGATTTAATTGTTTATATTTAGTGTAAAAAAACAAATAATGTTGACTATTTCTATTTAAAGACTAAGGATAACATGCTTAATTTTATTATTAGAATTTTTATATCTAGCTTAAGTTTTTAACTTGATCAATAAACATATATAGGGTTTAATTGTTTATATTTAGTGTAAAAAAACATATAATGTTGACTATCTCTATTTAAAGACTAAGAATACCATAAAAGGTTTTTTTTTTTTTTTACGATGGTTCAATATATTTTTTGGCCTTAGATGCTTAGAAACATCCTCTAGGACTTAAGGCCCCATATTTCTTTATTGTTCATGTCCAAAGATCCTAGAATCATATCTTTTGTATAAATATTCTAATGCTGCCCATATTCTCCCTTGAAAGCCAAATATATCTTTTATAATTCGTTTATGGTGGTTTGAGGTCTCATTCATGACCCCATGAGCCCTAGAAATTGCTTTAACAATTGAGAAATTGGGGGGAGTGGTTTGAGGCGTCTTGTTTGGCCCTAGATACCTAAGAGCTTTTTACTTCAATTAATGATCAAATTTTCCCTCTCAATAATATCAAGTCTTTAATATCCATACCTAATGCTCAAAATAAGGTACATACCTAATGCTCAAAAGCTTATGAGGGAACCAACATCCTTTCTTAGAGGCCAAGAATACCCTCTAGAAGTCATGTATGGTGCTTTAAGGCATTGTTCGTGGCTCTATATTTATCAAATATTTAATTGGGACCTAAGGCATGACTTACTTCCCTAGATCATTTTTAGGATTATGAGAGTTAAATCCAAGAGGGTTTAAAGATCTTAAAGTATTCTTTAATTCGGATAAAAAATTGACTTTAGTAATTTCTCTATTGTTTACAAATATGGGCTTTGTTGAGAAGCCTAATTTAATATGGAAAATATAAATATGATATAAACATGATATGCAAAGGCATCACAATTGGTACTTTTATCCAAATTAATGGTTTGATAGTTAGCTTTAACGAATCTATTTTCCAATATATTGTTTAGGAAATGTGATTCACATAATTGGTTGGAAACATAAATAATTAACTACTTAACATAAACATTCATCCAAGTTACACTATTCATTATTTAAGCAAAGTAACATTCGTAGTATATCATATGAAATCTACATTATGAACATGAAAATAACAGAATATATTGTCATATACACAAGTCCAAAGTCATATATTTATAAATTCTTGAATTGGTCCAATTAAACATTTTTAAATAAAATGGAATACATGGCAGCCACTCATGCAAGCAAGGAAGTAGTTTGGATGCAGAGATTTTGTTCAAGTATCAGGTTAATACAAAGAACTATAAGGATATATTGTGACAGCCAAAGTGCAACTTTCTTGGCAAAGAACCCTGCTTATCATTCAAAGACAAAACACATGTATGTTCAGTATCACTTTGAGAGGATATGGTTGAGGACAAAAAGGTGTTGCTGGTAAAGGTGGACACTTTGAAGAATATTATAGATGCATTGACAAATTCTGTGAGCACTAAGAATTTCTCTTGGTGTAGAGAAACAATGGGCGTTGCAGGGCTGGATCAATGACTAAGCTCTCCTGTGTTCCCCTCTGGAAATAAGACAACAAGTGGGAGAATGTTGGGTTGTGTTATATTCTTTCCACAACTAGCCAATGTGGGGGGGGCGGGGGGGGGGGGTAGAGGCCTCCTTTTACTTGCAACCAGGCACCGTTAGGGGGCCACAGGGCGGGCAGTTACTCCCCTTGTCAGGGTCTGGGGCAACGCCCTTAGAAATTTTTTTTGGACCTTATATTAGCTGGGCGGAACTACCTATGGCTTTGTGCATGGATTTCACACATGGTTTTGGGCATGAAGGTTTACTCTCCACGATATTTTGTTGATCTAGTCAAGGGAACTATGGTGATGTTCTAATCTAGGATCAATGGATTGGGGTTTATGGATGCTTCGACATGTATATATATGTATTGTAACATTGAAAGGAACATAATGAAAAATCAATCTAGTAGTCCCGGTTTTGGGATCTAGGGGAAAATCTCTATTTATATTTGTTTTATGTTTTATACTCTCACCATTTTTTATTTTTTCTTTTAGAATTTGTATGCAGGTAATTCCTGTACAGGGTTAAAACTTATAATGCCAACAATCTCCCCCTTTGGACTTGATGGCAACCACTTTGGTGTTTAGTCACCACCACCTCTAGATACCTCTAAACACATCTGTAGATATACCAATTTTCTCTCCCAAGTCACCAAGCATTCTCCAAATACCAAGCTCCTCTCGCCTTTGATTTCAAGGAAAAAGGGTTGACCAATGGTGAATGAAGGATTCTCTCCCTTTGTTGACATGAGTGTTGTAGATTTGATTTGCTGAGTATGAAGACTGACTATTCACCATGCTCCCCTTGAGCACATACTGAATTTCATGAGGATATACAAAGAAGCACATGACTTTGTGACTCAACCAGACCTGACCATTCCTATCACCAATGGTTGATGCTTACATTAATCACCCAATACAACAGGGTTACATATTTGACTCAACATTACATAAAATACCCAAAATGGGATTACATACATAATTGACTTGGTCCCCAATAGTCCAAACATGACTAATTAGTACAATGATTACATCATGGGTATTTTCATGACCTTTTCATCAAGACACAAATATCATGTTTAAACCAAAACCAATGACCTCTATAGTGAGGTAGCAAGACCAGGATAGTCTTCAGTGACTATCATATACCATGTAGGATCTACATCATACATAGAAACAACAACAACTCATCATCAATATGAAAGACAAGAAAATGTAGCTTCAATATCGTCAACTGGTAACCAAGTATGCAACATCAACATCATAAGTGAGAATCAAGAATATCATCATAAAGTAAGATAAGGCAGTGCAACATATTCTTCAACATCATTAAAATATGCCATTTTCAAAGTATCATACATCAGATGTATAAATAATATATCAATAACCCTGTCTTTACGAAACCTGCAACAACATCATTCTCTTGGCCCATTATCTTTATAGAAGAATTGTCACATCAAAAACCATTTCACCAATATGCAAATCAAGTAGTCACCAATAAGATACCTTTCTGCAATATGTATGAATTCATCATTATCATCAACCAATCACAATATTGTGAAATCAACCCATCTCCTTGATCTCATATCAGCAAGATCAACATTCTCTTTCCATTTCATGTGTATCATCATATACATGCATCACAAATTTGATCAACAACATTATTACCATTTTATATGCATCTCTTCAAGCAACATGTATTTATCATTCAAAACTTCATCAGCATTACCAACATAAACACCATTATTCAACAAGGAATACTAAAGAAATCAAAATTCCAACAATGGATTTATTAGAAGCATAGAAAATGCTTGTGCCAATTGTTCACTGTCAGATATGATCACATCATCTCATCCATTAGTTAGGTCATAAAGCATCTTCATCAATCAATAAATCCATCAAAGCATCAATGCCATATTGCAACAATTCATCAACCATCATTAGCCAATACCGCTTCTAAGTAGCATCCAAATACTGTAACCATCAACATCAGAACAAGAAAGCCAAATAATAACTATCTGAAGCATATCATATCCTTTCCTTGAATTTGTCCTATTTTATCTTCATTATAGGAAAACATATGCAATTTTTTGTATTATAACTAATATATTTACGTGACTGTCCTTCATAATATTTGCATACATAAAGTAAAGTGTTGAAATTTCATAGCCACAACTCCCCCTGAGCCTATTATGTCTATACCTATTCACTACTACTACATCATATGCACTGTCAGTAATGTAAACAACTTGAATATAAAAAATAACCATGGGAGTCATCATGAAGACAACATATGTATTACTCCCCCTCAGATTACACATCACTGATCTTGAGGACCTAATAGTCATCTTCTGCTCTTATGAACTTATGTACCTCACATCACTTTTGCATTTACTGTGAGAAGTAATATTTAAGAACCAATGGACTAAAATAGTGTTGATATTCCCTACGTTTCTGACTGAGATTCCTTCTTCCTCCATATCTGCTTACAATTTCTAAATATGTGCTAGAACTTATCCCATATCTTGGTTTTGTTCTCCATACTTGACCTGGAATCAGTGGCCTTATTCCCAAATGAGTTACAATAGAAATAATATCCATAAAACCATCCTTTATTCCTAGGAACATATCTTTTCCTAGATCTAGGAGGTGTGTGACTTGATTCAAATTTCCCTTGAAAAATATTATATTGTTTTTTGTCATCACATTGTGTATGGTCATACCCAATGCCTGTCTTGATCATAGGAGAGTGTTGTTCATTAATAATATTCTCTAGAGACTCAGATGCCTTTTCCCATTTGTTGATCTTCTCGTAATCTTCCTTCAAGGTCATAATTTCAAATTCTAATGTTTCACAATGCTTTTCCTTTTCTTGAAGTTGTTTATTTATTCTCTTAGTTCTTCTATCGTTTTCTTCTAATTCCATCTTTAACATGTTTATTTCCTCAATCATATTGTTTCCTTTTGATTCCAATTCTTTGTTAGCATTCCAAAGTTTATCATTTAGAGCTTTCGTTGAATTGCTTACCTCACAACTAGCTGATTCATTTAATGACTGATATTCAAGAGCCATAAGTACTATATAGTTAGAATTTGAATCTGAATTTTCTTGGTTATCCGATGTGCTATGACTATCTTCATTATAGTAAAAGATTTTCTTGTCAGAGAACTTATTTTTAGAAACATTATTTCCATTCTCTTTATGATTTTCTCTATAAGGACATTTGGATGCATAATGGCCTACTCTTCCACAAGAAAAATGTTTAAAGGGAAGCTTAACTCTAAATTTTCTAGTTCCCACTTGTAACCTTTTTACGAAGTTTGCTTCTTCCTCATCTAATATGTAGCTTGTGTCTTTGAGTCCTTCCTTGTATTTCCCTTTATATGTGGTTTTGAAGGTTGCTTATCTCATGTCTCAAGGACCACCTTTCCTCATATAAAATATTGTCAATGTTCCATGGAGTTGATCAAGTGTGAGACTTTTCAGATCCTGCATTTCTTTAATAACCGAGACTTTGGAATCAAACTTTGGAGTTAGTGATCTCAAAATCTTCTCAACAACAATAACATATTTTATTTCGTCACCAAGATTTTTTATGGAATTAAAAATTTCGTCTATGCTAAGGAAAAATGATGTAATTCTTTCATCACCATGAATTTTCACTGTCTCATACTGTATTCTAAATTATTGAAGTTTAGCACTTTTTACCTTGATGTCACCTTCATAACTTTGGATAATTTTATCCCACACTGCCTTTGCTATTTTAGTTGCATTAGTTTCAAGAATTTAGTCTTAGACAAACTTCCCAAGATGGCATTCACAACCTTTGCATTGATTTCATATTGTTTCTTTCTCATAGTATCTGTGGGAATGGAGGTTGGATATTGATATCCATTTTTAACAATTTCCCATACATCAACTCCTAGTTCCTGCAAGTATGCTCTCATCCCGACTTTCCAAAAGATATAGTTAGTTCCATTAAATAAAGGTGTTTTGATAGAAAATACTCCTTGCATATTCATCTTGATGAACCTCCTTCAAGCGATCAAGCTTCTTCTGAAGGACCTGCTCTGATACCCATTGTTTGTAAAAATACTTTGTCGGGGAGGAGGGGGGTGGGTGAATCAATATTTTAAAACTCACTAACAAATTTAAATTTCTTATTCATATTTATGTATCTGACTTCAATTAAGTGAACCAATGTGTGTACGTGACAATGATGAAGACAAGTAGCATATATCGAGTTAACTAACTTTTCAACTAATCCAACACTTGTTTAACTTGAACTAGTGCATCAATAATTATTTAGAATTTAACTAAACAACAACCATGTGCAGTAAGAATAGAATAAATCATCACACATCAACACACATGAAAATCAGGACTATTTTAGGTGGAAACTCAATGTGGGAAAAAATCATCGCTTCTGTCGTCTCTATCTTTATATTTTATTATAAAGAAAACATATTACAATATTGTACTATCACAAAATAAAATCAACACATAGGCACCCACTTGCTAGAGGCTACAACCTTCTCTCATTCTCTAGCACCCACTAGAAGGGAGCTCCAACCCCCTGATCACATTCACCAGCTACCACTAGAAGGAATATTCAACTTCCTCACTGAAGGCTCCAACCCTTAGAACCTATGTGGACTACGTTTCATAATTTTCATATTGGATCCACCTGACTCAAAACATCACAACCTGTAGGCCACCTTTCATCGAATTTTCAGACTAGACCCACTACCACAATTTAAGCCCAATATCAAATGAACTAAAACCAATCATTGAACCAAAATAATCATAAAATCATTAAATAAACCAATTATCGAATACCAAACAACCAAAGAAGAAAGATCATCTCAAATCATTGTATACCCATTCATCAGAATGCTAGACCACTTATTGTTCATCACAAAAAACAGATCTTATCACTGCAAACCCTCATCAATCTTATGTCAGAATATATACACTACTATTATGAGACATACCCACAATATATATGCTCTTTATTTTTAGCTAACCCACATACAAATATCAAAACATTGAACCCTGGAATTGAATCACCGCACTACTGAAATCAATCACTAAAACACATATTGACCTTGTCATAAATCTATGAACCAAATGCAGATCATCTCATAGATACATTATTAGTATTCAAAATTTCATAACATAATCAGTTCAATCTCAACCAACACTTTCAAAGACAGATCTTCATGAAAGACTTCATTGACAAAAAATAGTAAACATAACAAGATTGATGAGACATCATATACAAAAAAACCTTGGCATATGTACTCAAACCTTACAAGACACTTATGTGTATGCAAATGATTTTCAATAAGAATACATGTGTACATATCTGTCCACACTACAAAATTGATATGCGACTACCCAGAAGCATATCCACGTATGTGTGGAATATTTATGAAGAAAACCTGCATATAGATCTATAACTACTGAATCATACCTTCGTTGCACAACAAAACATAATTTAAACCCCAGATCTTGCATATGCTGTAAAAGACATACATCATATCATCATCACAAATATATCACCTCATAAGCAGAGTATTGAACGTGTAGTCATTTCAGATGTATAAGATCTTATCCATCATCACACTCGTGGGTGCACCCTTATTTCAAAACAAACAATTCATCAATAACACTTTCATCTCCATCTCCTTATATAACTTAGGCCTTAGCCAATACCATGGGTTAAACCCTTAGTTATGCCGATGGTATTCTTTGATGGAATCAAATATCCATTGTCGCGATCATTACTATGAGCCAATACCATGGAAAAGACCCCTAGTATTTAGAATACCATGGTGTATTAACTGTACATAGAAATTCTTCACCAAATCTATTTATGTACACGGCTTTGCTTCATAGAACCAATGTATACTTCCTCAAAATTCATCTTTATCTCTCCTTTGTCTGTTGACTGATATTCCTTTGTCCAATCTTTTTGTCACAACTATACTAGCTTGAATACTCATCCAGTTATCATCATGTTAACATATTTATTAAGTAGGTTGCCATCAAGGATAACACATTTGTCATAATTCCAACAAATTATCAGAAATGTCCAAGTATATGAGTTGTGAAATATTACCAATAGATAGATCTATGGTACCTACAAATTCATTGTTGTGAATATCCAAGTAGGTTAGACAAGAGATATTGGCAAGATATCTTAGAATTTATCCACTAAATGAATTTTTACTTAAATTTGGTGTTTCAATATGATGTCGAACTGTGCTCTTTGAAATCAAATCGATAATCCCACCAGATAAACTATTTTGTTGTACATATAGAACAACAATGTCTACCAAATTTGCAAGAGTAGTGGGAAATTCACCAGACAACTCATTATTTCTCACATCAAGGTGAGAAAGCCCATTCCACTTCCTAATTGTATCAGGTAGCTAGTCATGTGATATGTTACTTGTGAGATTCATCTTCACCAAACTAATGAGGTCTCCAATCTTTGGTGGAGTGGTGTAATTTATTTTCTTATAGGCTAAGGTTGAACCTTCAAGCCTTTTAGTTGTTGCAATCTCCCTAGGAATTTCACCAACCATATTATTGTATGATAAATCTAGAGTTGTTAAGTTTGTAATATGGCCTAGTGACTTGGGAACTCCTCCTATGAGTTTGTTTTTATTTATAAACAAATCCACAATGACAATGCAACCTCCAATTTTTTAGGAATGGAACCTAAAATCTGATTCTAAGAGAGATCAAGGTTTCGTGTCGTTAAACCAATACATTTAAACAACTCAATTGGAATTATTCCTTCTAAATTATTACTATTCAAAGAAATCACACAAAAGCTTGATAATCTACCAATTTCCTTTGGTATTTATCCTTCCATATTATTTTCATTGAGAATCAAATGCTTTAGTGTTGTAAGCTTATCCGTTTCGGAAAAGATCCTACCTTCTAGGAAGTCATATGCAACACTAAATTCCAAGAGGGTTCTTGAGCTCCATATATTTTCAGTTATTTCACCATTGAAATTGATGTGATCTAACTCAAGTAGGGGGAGAGGAAGATATCAAAAATATCTAGGAATCATTCTCATAATCTGGTTATGGTTCAGGATTAGCTGGGTTGAGTTTTTGCAATTGATAAATGCATTCTCAATAGTATTGAGAAGCATGTTATTCTCCAAGTCAATCTCACTAAGAAACTTTGCATTGTATAGCTCTAGAGGAATATAGCTTGTCAATTGATTGTTGTTAAGAATCAAATGAGTAATTGAGGAACAATTCCTAAGCTCCGAAGGAATCTCGTCACTACAATGATTTGAAGCAACTAGAATGTAGTCAGCTTTCTATCCGCTCCCCAACCAAGAAGGTAAAGTTCCAATCAATTGATTGTGTTATGCAAGAGAATAAAATAAGGGAGAGATCTACAAGTTTATCAGGAATCAAACCTGTCAGAGAATTGAAACATAACACCACAGTGATTAAATTTTACATTTACTAGGTGCTTCTAGGTTTGAACCATTCAGTTAAGCATTAACAAGATTCAAAATTGTAAGGCTTTGCAGGTTTCCAATGGAATCTAGGATGGGAGAGTGCAGAGGATTGTTTAACATGTCTAATTTTTCTAATATTCTCATATTGCCAATCCCTTTAGGAATCGGTCCTCCTAGCATACACAAAGGTGAAACAATATTTCCAAAATTGACAAGATTCCTAATTTTGGCAAGTAGAGCGCCAAAAAACTTTCTGATTCCTAGTTTGAGGTCTACCAAGTTCACCATGGTTCAAATATATGAAGGTATGTTTCTTGAAATATATTTATTTGATACATCTAAATATTGTAAATTTATAAGCTTACCAAGGTTGGGAGGGATATTTCAAGAGAAAAACACACTCCTAAGGTCAAGCACTGATAAATTTGACAAGTTACACAAATGTGTTGGTATGGTTCCTGATAGACTATTACCTCCAACATCCACGTACTCCAAGTCACAAAGATTGTCTGGCTTCATAGATATTTTTCCACTGAAAGAATTAATTCTCATGTCTTGCACTCTTTAAGCAAGTCAGGGAACCTAACTCTTGAATTACATTCCCAGATAATGCATTACTTCCCAATATTAGATCTTCCAAGTATCTTAGAGTTATCTCTTTAATATTAGGAGAGATTTCTCCAAATAACTTATTAAAAATCTGATCTGAGTACTAAATTTTTTTAAGAATCCAAATTTGAGGTGGAATGGGACAATAAAGGAGGTTGCTTGTGAGGTTTACTATTTCCATATGCATAAGAAGCTCAAGTTTTGGACAGATTTTTCCCCATGATATTATATTAGAGAGTGATACAAAGACCACAATAGTTCTATCACACTCCAATCATTTCTACTGACAATGAGACAAATTGGTATTCGAGTCAGGAATACATTCTAAGTCATTCAGGCCATTTCTCAATGTTGGAAGAGATTCTCCACCTAATTTTGAAGTAGACGTCCTTAAAATAAATAGAAACACAAATTCCACTTGTAAGGGTTTTATATTAAAGTATTGGTCTAATCCAAGAACTTCAATCTTTGAAAACAAAACCAACTCTCCTTATCATAATGTCAAAACATCAAACATGCAAAGCATATTCAAATTCAAAAATAGGGCTAGAAAAAAAAACATGTCAATAAAGAAATGGGATAAGTTGATAATGCTATTCAAGCTCATTTGAACTCATGTTTAAAAGATTCCCATCCCCATTTCATACCCTATTTGTGATTATGGTAGCTAAAGGTCAACATTAGTCCTATATGAGCACATGAATGTAAATATAGGCAATCATAATGAGATTCACTGAATCACACCTAGTAAACCAAAGCATCCAAGTAAATGTAGAAAAATCTAGAACTAATATTACTACAAATGTATAATGAAGCGGAAGTGGTGGACACCATAACAAACCTATAAATTTGAGTTATGAACTTCTTTAATTTCTTCACTCTTCTGACATAGGTCAGCAAAAACCTTGTAAACAATTCCTTCTTTCTGAGCCAAATGTTCAAGGGCTTGATGGGATGGAACAACAAGAGCCACAAAGTTACTTTGGAATAGATCTACATGTAACATGATTTTGTCAAAATAATGGCACACCACTAGAGCTTCTTCCACCTGCACAAAGTAAACATCTTTGGATGTGGTAGGTGAAGAAATACTAGATTACTTACAAAGTTGAAATATTTTGGTAATAATCATCAATACCTTTCCTACAGAGATATATTCCCCATCTTGAAGCTTAACTATGTCCTTTTAAAAGTCAATAATCTCAAGGCATCCATCTAGATGAAATCTCCCTATGTCACCAGTATAGAACAATCACATTCCTCTCTCGTCCACCTTCTCTAGAAGAAAACAATGTAGGAGCGTAAACCATCTATATAATTATTATTATTTTCAAATAAGTTAAGCCCCAGTGTTCAATCACCTTGTAAGAATCATCAATTTTCTCTTTCTTCTTGAAATATCCCAGAGTTAAATGGGGACAACTAGTAACTATATTTCCTCGTGGCATTGGTGAATCTAACATTAAATACCCACCTCCTTCCCAATCAACCAGTTGCAAATTTAAAGAAGACTATTCAACACATTATCAACCCAATGTATCACAATATCAACAATATATGGCCAATATTTGCAATGCCACTAAGAACATATTCAATGATGGGAAAGAAATTATATCTAGGAAGGGTGATGGATATACATAAATCATTAACCATGGATCCGATACAAGATTAATAAATATCACAATAAGCATTGACTTCAATTAATTAAAAAATGATGTCAATACTTGGATAAAAAATTGAGTGAAAGGCGATGTCCACGACTACACACTGTAGGACAGTGAAAGAGAATGTGAGCCTCGATTCTTGTGGAAAAATAGATAGGAAATGGACTTGAGACAGAAAAGGCGATTTTGTATAGTCATTCCCATTTATAAATTTCATAAATGGTTTATTGAAGAATTTCCCTTTTTAAGGGTATTTCTAGAAAACTATTCTCGAGAATTGGAATCCATTTCAGATGTCTGAGCCTTGTAGACATGGTGCAAACCATATTGGGGAAAAGATTCAAAATTTCATGAGATTTAATTATATTTTAGAACACCAAACCAAAGAAAATTCCTTACTTCTCGTGAAGAAAATAGCCAAGGAATGGAAATAAGATGAACAAATGCCATTTTCTATTTCCATTTTTATTTTTAAGGGCTAGGAATGGTTTCTCAACAAAAGTCCCCTCTCTAAGGGCATATTCGGGAACTGTTTCTAAGGCATTCAAAACATTTATTTTGTATTTGGAAGAAACCTCATTATTTAAATTTCAAATTAAATTTCAAACTAAATAAAAAACTTGTGATACACAACGAGGTCCACTCTTCTATTCTCAATAAATGGTTTGATTCAAATATTTTTGAATATTTTTGTAGGAATAAATTTATTGATATGTATTCCAAATGTTGAGTTTTAGATGATGCATGAGAAGTATTTGAAAAATTTCTAGAATTAAATACTTGCAAATATATTTATGTAATAAGTTAGTTAGCCTTAATCGATGAACACATTTTACATAATTTATCATCATTTGACCATGGGTAGCCACAAATATAGCCTAAAGTAATGGCAGTGTGGGTCATAAGTAGCCATGGTTACGATATGCTTTTAGTGTTATTCAATGGTCTACATAAATAACTTTTCACAAAGATCACCCGGGTTCAAAAATTGAGTGAGCACGATCTTGTGGTAACGAGTCTGTTGGACTCTTTCTGAGGTGTGGATTGTTGAGTTTACAAACATGCTAATGCACAAGTGTTGTTAATGGTGGTTCCAGACTCTTGTTGGTATTGTGAGTGTATAGAGGGTTGATAGAAATGTGATTTGAATAGAGGACATAGAAACTAGTGAAATTGTGTTGTGCTATGTGCAAGGGCTAATCATCAAGAATGTTTCATGGAGTTGCTAGTTGCAAGGGATGATCTTGGGCTAGTAAATATGGCATGGAAAGTATTGATGATGAAGCTTAAAGGTCAAGGGCTATTATTTTTTCTCATTATCCCATGTTAAAAAAACTGAGAGATTCATAACTTCTAGTCAATGAGTTGAGATGATATTCCTCTAAAGATCATCCTTTTGTAGAGTGCTATCTCAAAGAAATGGTCAATGGTGAAAATTTAAATATCTCAAAGAAATGTATGATTTCCAACTCATAGTGCAAGTGCTATTATTAATGTTTAATGGGGATGATTAGATAGATCTTAACAATGGAGATTAGAAATAAACTGAACTTGCGCAGAATGTAAGAGAAATGATGTTGATAAAGTTGTTCATGATGTACTATATTCTCTCACAAGTGCACGATGTGAAAATGCCTTCACAATTAGGTCAAGGTTGTGAGAGATTCATAATGTTTGAGTCATTGAGTATTCAAATATTGCACAAAGACTTGATAGAAAAATTTATTCATAAGCATAATGATGCATCCCAAAATACCTTTGAAGCAAATATTAAGGAAAAAGGGAAGCAAAAGAAAGAAGGAACTAATAGCAACCACATCAAGCCTCTTGTTTTAGGATGAGTAGTATAACCATTGATAGTTGAGAAAGAAGAAGATCAATGTCACAAAACATGAAGAACAATTTTATGCTTTCATTGCATCTTAAGCAAGAGATAAGCCAACATATTGATTCCTTTATTTTGGATCTACTAAGCATATCACTAACCATAATGATTGGTTTATTTCATTTGTACAAGACAAAACAACTTTTTTGTTGTTCTGGGTTACAAAAGAAGCACTCTCTAGAATATAATTGTAATATGAAGGTCAAGATGAGATCTATATACCTCCATGTTTATGAATATGCTTTTTTTTTTGTTTTAAGTAAAGTTTTCTTTTATTTAGTGAATTTATAAATCTTGCTCTATTTTTCAATATTTTGGAAGGAAAGATGCTTTGTAATTGATAAGTAAAAATAGGTACAAAGGAACAATTATCATGAAAGATTATGGATGCTAAATGGTGGTTCATATCCTTGATATCCAAGAGAAGAAAGAATAACAAGTGAGCAACACAAACTACCCTTTGAAAGAGGGAATTATTGAAGATCCAAAGGTGTTTTGAATCTTTCCCATGATGATCTTTCCAACGTATGTGGACAAATTTAGTGTATGGTTCAATTTATGTCCTATTTTCTATTGAATTTATAAGGATAAAATGTTGTCCCAAAAAAATAAGATTGACCACAATTCTTATGAGGAGCAAGGTTTTGTTCTAAATGTTGTTTCTAATTCCATTGGTTGAAAGTGAAGAGTGTTTAATAAAAACATTTGGTCATGGAAAGGAAAATATATTTCCTTTTGAATTTATAATTATAATATGTTGTCCCCCCCCCAAAAACACATTGACCACAATTCTCTTGAGGAGCATGGTTTGGTTCTAAATGTTGCTTCCAATGCCATTTCTTGAATGAAAAGAGAGATTAAGAAATAAATTTGGTCATGAAAAGAATAAATTTTATGAGACATAGAGAAAGAGAAATAGTTTAAAATGGTTCCCTAGATTTACATTATCCTTTAACGAAAATCCATAGTACAAAAGAGTCAAAAGTTGGGATAGACCTAATGTCACAAATGGATGGTGACAATCATGCCAATGTGAAAGGGGACAAAAGCTCGAAGTTAAATGGAGGGAAGAACAGTTTTTTGGGACTTGATGATAAAATTATCCTCAATTTATAGGTGATATGCTTGATGGAGAGTTTAAAATCAAAGAATGAGCTCACTCAAATTAGAGAAGAATGAAATTTTTTAGAGTAGACATTTTAGTAGACGAGGCTGCAAAAAAAATTGCATATTTTCCATAATGTTTTGGAAAAAAAAGAGGATTCAAGAGTACAATGGAAATTCAGATTCCTTTTGGTCCATGGAAAGAAGGTTCTTTTAAGGTAATTCCATTTTTTCTCCATGAGAATTCTGTTAATTGTGAGCAATTATTTCAAAATCAAGCATTTGAAAAAGTAGGTAATGATTGCCAACAAGGAATTGGATGAAATGGAATGAAAGGTTCTAAAACTAAAAACAATGAAATTGATAATAAATGGTAATATATGAAAATATTTTATTGTTAAGAAGCCTATTATGAAAAGTCAAAAGAAGGGAGGGGATTGGATTGTGATTATGAAACAATTGTTGTATACCCAAAATCCATTGATAATCTAAGGTTAGGCTTATGTTTTAAGCATAAGAATTCCTATATTCATCATGTGATGGGAAATTTTAGGAATCCATACACTTATTTCTCATTGCAAGACCTATTGAAGAAAAATTCATCTCTCTAGGAATTACTACACAAGTAACAAATTGCTTCTCAGGATCTTATTGCAGAATCCAAGATCTATGGTCTTGAGGTCACCCCTACTTATGTAATGTTTTTAAATGTTTTAATGAACAACCCTAGCTTTTATTTTTGGAATGTAGGAATAAATGGGAGATCAAAATTTCAATATGTGTTGCCAAAAGAATGCCTGAGTCTAGAAATCAATATGTAATGCAGGGTAAAATTATGTGCTAGTTCTCCAACGTTTCCTATAGTGGAATTATGTACATGCAAAAGTCTTTTTAAGTCACTCTAATTAAATATAAAATGGAACCCTTCTATGTTAGCATTATATCCTATGATTTGAAAATGAGATAGTATATGCCATGGTGAGGAGTTATATGGGCAGCAAAGGAGGCATGTTCTTGGGCTTTTGTAGTCTAATCCTATTGTTGTTATAAGGAATGAAATGGATGAAATGTTATTTAAGCATTGATTGAGGGATCCAAAAGAGAGGGTGCAATATCCTATACTTTGTAAAGATACTCTTGATGGATTTTTGTAAAACGTTTGAGGAAGAGAATTTCACTTCAATTCTAGGGAGTGGGATTTATTCTAAAACATGTATTTTTAGCATTTACATAGTAGAGAAGGAACATTTCTAGAAATTTTGTCCTATTGATGCTATTTTTTTCTCAGTAATAGTAGTTTCATCAATTGTGAAGGTTCCTAGCTTGGGGATGTTTTGACCACAACTAATAGTGTTACCTTTTGGTTCCTCTTGTGTTTTTCTTTGACTAGATTAATACACTATCTTAGTGACTGACTGCCAACATGTATTGAGTTTTTTTTTAATAGAAAGTACACATCAAACACATCAAACACATCATGAAGTACAACTTCCTGTGTTGCAAATAAATTTGGAATTCATCATATGATTAATGTTAACACTTTGATGTATCTTTGGAGGTTGTTATCTATAGTCATGGTATACCTATAGTGGATACGGTTGTCTTGTGGACCTTATCAATCTTGCATAGTGACCTATACGTGATTTCAATTTTGGGATAGTTAAATACTAATATGCTAGCAGTTAATACAATATGAAAAATTTAGAAAATTCATGTTTACAAGATTATTTTAGCCCAACATATGTGTTAGAAACATGGATATTGGCACTAATAATTGTAGGATGATCATAAAATAGGGAATGGTTTCCATAGTGGCAATTAAGAGCTAATAACTCCAATGGATGGAAGAAAAGCATGCCAAATGATGTAAAACAACCCAAACTAATTATGATGATCAAAGGTCTTCTATTCTCTTCACATGTCTTCAATTTCCATTATGATTCTACAAATCAACAATTTAACAGTTACATGAAATGAAAATTTGGACATTATTGATGTTAAATAAGTTATGATGGTTTTTTAGTTATAGAGATATGATAATTGTTAGAGGGATGTTCGAGCAATAGGGTTTTTGTATTCCCATATTGGTTGTATGTGTTAATTTATGTATACAAGGGAAATGGCCTACCATATATGTAAGTATTATAAACAAGAATGTGAAGGACCATCATTCATCCAACAAAATAAAATCTTGGATATAGTTAAGGTCATCTTTCCTATTTTTTTGGGATCCACAACATTGATGAAATATAATTTGAACAGTTAAAACAAGCATACATTTATCTTGACTTTGTACATTACAAACCCTTTTTTTTTAACATGAACAAAATACATTGTAAAAGGAGACAACACATGCCATGTATATAATTCTTGGGATCTTCTTGCATATCCAAACCACTATATTTCCAGAAAATGAAAATCAAAGGGCTAAGTTGCGAGGAAATGCAGGTGTGGGTATGGGTATGGGGACGTGGATGCATCTTTTTGAAGCAAGGTGCATGGGTTAACTATGGGTGTGTGTGCGTGTGTATATATGTATGAAATTTGAATTATGAAATTCAAATTATGAATTTTCAATTTTGAAATCAAATTATGAGTTTTCAATTTTGAAATCTTCCAAGTCCAACAAGAAAACTAAAGCATTGAACATTCAAATGGAAATTTCAAATTTAATATTGATTAAAGATAAATGAATCACGATAATAGATATATATTATATTTCTAGGACTCCATTTTTATACCACATTAAAAAAATTCCTTAAGGCATTTCCACACATGAAATAGAAAATTCCAAAAAAAATGAAACTAAACAATGAACAAGTCTTAAGATAATAGATTTGGCTTCCTAATCCATGTCATCACCCATAGACATCGATGTCATCATGATCTTGTTTGCCCAACTAAAAATTCCATAGCCCATAAGCAATGAAAATTAAACAAAGCAACAACAATTTTTTGGTTAAGCAAATGCTAGGGTTTAGTGGGAGTGTGGGACCACAAAGCCATTTATCAATTTTTTTATATTTTATTAAAAATCGAACACAAGAAAAAAACTTTGTGACAGATTAAGTACCCATTTTTGGGGAACCACACACCCTTTTACGGCATACTGAGTACCCATCACAAAGAAAGCACCCAATTTTAATTTTCAAATAATCGAGTTCTCCGTACCTGAACTAGGTTCAGAAGGTTCATTTGAAAAGAAACCGAATAGGTTTTTAGTGTTTAGGTGCATGAATCGAGTATGGGTACAAGAACCCCACCACTAGGTTCAGGTACCCATGCTTCATAATGGTAGGGTAAAATCTGATGACCAAATTGTAAATAGTAATACAAATGCTTTCAAGATAAAAGATATTGGTGATTATTTGGCTGATGGGAAGCAAGAAGGCAAGACAACTTGTTGGAACCAAATTATTCTTGGCTTTTAGATTGAAAATCAAATTGGGAATGCTTTTGGAATCATGGTGATTATGGCGATGTTGATTACCACAAAATTAAGTACATATCAAGTTCGTAATATATGAAGTTTTCTTGATGATTGTGGACACTTAAATATTTATTTGGAAAATGACTTTATTATCTTGTGGTTTCATTAAGCCTAGAAGCTGTTGAAGCAAGGAAAGATTAGGGTTATCTTTTCTTCAAGTTCCTCTTCTTCATAATTGACAGTGAAAATACAAGATGGATAATGGAAACAGTTAAAAATATTAACCTTATTAGAATTCCAAAATTTTTATAGGTATTGCTACTTGAATGTCCCAATATTTTCATTTCATATGTAAAAAATGATCATATTGGAATATTTTTAGTGTTGATAATTTTCAGTAAAAGTGAAGCATAACATAGGCTTCCAAGTCCCACCTTTGTGAATCATGGAAAAGGAAGTCGAGGTGCTCAAGGATAACTAAAAATGACTCAAGCTCTAACGAATCCTCTAACTATGGAAAATTCGAGTGAGAAAAGCAAAACCAGGAGCCCAACACTGTTTCCATTATACAAGAAAAGTAAATTAATGATTAGTGTGAGGCTATGAGAGAAAAAGGGAGTCGGGTTTACTAGATTTTACCTAAAAAAATAGTAAATGAATTTTTGTGTACAAATGGGCTATATGACTAGAAATATCAATATAAATATATAAAGATAAATATATATATATATTATATGGTTAGGTTTGGAAAGCAAACTGGAAAATAATATCTATAAGTGGAATAAGAAAAAGAAAAAAAAAGTGGAGCTAAGATTAACATGCCACAACTCATTAGCAAGGAAGAAAAATACAAACCAACCTACAAAGTGCATGCAGTCCTTGCTCATAATAATAATTCCTTAGTGGGAACCCTTGAGTAGAAACCCATGATAGGAGTGTAAAATAACCCTAGCCTTTAGACTTGGTTGTTCACATAGCTCATATATATAGTGTTTATGTCGGTACAAACATTTTGAATACAGAATAAGGATTAACATACATTGAAGTATGGATTTTTTTGGGAATTCTGGGAAATGGAAAAGAAGAGTGTTGCCCCGACGGAGATCGATCATGAGTCTAGGGTTTCGGATCGCTCGTTTTGCGCCGCCTCAGAGACAAAAGTCCTGCTCTCCCGTTGTCCATTTGGAACCCTGACGGCTGGACCCTCTCTTCCCGCAGTTTCCCTCTGGTTATGGGATGCATCGCCTAATGGGAAGGTTATACGCATTTTTTTCCTCAGAGAACAGGGTCTAGAGTTTCTCTTGTTTGCCTGGACCCAGTTTCAACCAAATGAGCCTTCCTCTTTCGCTTTGCTCAAGCCTGACAGAT
>APFE031011878.1:0-32240 GCA_000404065.3 Pinus taeda | reverse complement strand
CAATACCATCAACTCAATACTAGGGATCAACACATCTGTCGAGATGCCATGGTCCAAAAACCATAGGTTCAAATTCCAAGGACTAACCGCCACGGACCAAAGGTAAGTTTTCCGACATATACGCGCTTTTCCGTGCATGGAAGTGCGTGCATACGCATACACAACTTCTGATCAACAATCCCGCGTGTATACGCATTTTTGTATATAGAGAACTTGCGAGTATACCCTGCGTGTATACCCTACTTGGTATATAGCGAACCTGCGTATATACGCGACTTGGTACATAGTGAACCTGCGTATAACCTGCCTCTGTACGCGACTTGGTATATAGTGAACCTGCGTGTATACTCAGCTTTCTTCATTCTTTGTAATCTGATCATCAATTCTTTGCTACTGAACTACTGCACTATAATCTGTCATCTTGCCATCAAGGACAACACTTGTATCATAATGCCAACAATCTCCCCCTTTGGACTTGATGGCAAAGCTAACTTGTCACACTTAGATCTATCATCTGATTCTTTTTAGTTGTCCTGCATCCCATGCATTCAGTCACATCTGATATTTCATCTGTATATTCATCTAAGTATATGTAAGTGAGATGATATTCTATGAGAGGGTTGCCATCAAGTACAACACATGCATCATAATGCCAACAACCTTTAGTAAGCAATATATACAAGTAGACACACCATATATTTATGATAATAATCTGGTAAATGAATAAATGCACATACATCGGAATGATTGATCACTTATATTACTAGGTTGTACTTCTCAAACATGATGAATGTAGATGACAATTATAATGATATTTATCAAATGCACAAACAATATCTAAAAAGTTAAAATTAATGACAAATTGTGTGCTAAATGATTTTATTTCCCTTTAATCTTAGTCATACGACATGTAAGAATTTTGATTGAAGCTAAAACTTAAATGTAGTTGCATTATCCCTTCAATTTTCATTAAAAAATATTAAAATATTTCAACGAGTGTTATCTTATTAACGACTAGGACTCTGTGATATCTAAAGAATCATCGTAAAATATTGGATTGAAACATTAAACCTATTTATTGGATTGACATGTACAATTGATTTATGGTTGGAACATTCAAGAACTTGATGAACTTTGGAATAATTTAAGGGATCGACAAGGAAATGGTTATATTTGTATAATTATTGATAATGAAATCTTTACCTAAACATATTAATAATTGATAAGCCAATTAATTTTATAATGATTCAAATGAATTATAATTGATTTATGCTATTTTAAAATGAAAAATGAGAAGCCAACCCTTATATGTAAGTCAAGTATAACTCTAAACATACAAACTTTTGATAGGAAACATTTAAAACAATTTATACATATCATGTTTTTAAGTATGACCTTATACATGCAAACTTGTGTTATGAAACATTTAAAACAAATTACGCACATTATATTCTTAATTATTAATTACCGTTCTTTACATTACTCTTATTATTTAATTAATTTTACATTAGAAAAATACGTATTGAGAAGTGAGGATATTATATTACTTAAAACATTTTATGCAAATAAAAGAAATTATCTATGAAAGAAAAACACAATACATAAGTTATATCTAATACACTTAAAAGTGTATGTTGGAAGAGTTGCACTTGGGGTTGCCATTTTCCTTCTTGTGACTTAAACCTATATTCTAGGTATAATTTGTTATTGCCATCATATTCTTAATTGCACTTGGGATTTCCATTTTCTTTGTTGTGGCCTATATCTTTTATTTTAAGTAAAAAGAAAATCCCATCATATTCTTTATGTTGCTTGGCTTTCTATATAACCCAACAGTAAAGATTTATATTGCTTTTTGTTTTTATCAAACAATTTATAAATTTGTAATATTTTATCATGTTTGAGACTTCGCCCACAAGATCATATACAATCATTAAAACTCTTAGGATACCATAATATAAATGTTAAACTAGAGCATACATAACACACAACGGATTTATACTCAGAGACTTAGATGGCAATAGCAGAGAATAATTCACAGAGACAGACAAATGGAGAAACAACAAGATTACTTAGTCAGATACAACGGAATAGATAAAACAATCACTGGAGAACATAAATCACTTTGCATTACATAACAGGCTTGGGCCTTGGCTTGCTTTCCTTGGCCAGAGAAATTACGAATTTATAGAGGTAGAAGAAGGATCTAGAATCCTATATGTGATTCAGATGGAGATCAAGAATGATCTAGAAACTACTGGCAGTGTAGGAGGATCTAGAATCTTGCATGTGATTCTAGAACCTAATGGCGGTGTAGAAAGATCTAGAATCCTGGAGATCTAGAAATATCTGATCTAGAATCCTCCGTGAATTTGGCTTCACACTTAACATTCTCCCACTTGAAGCCAAATAAGAGTTATCAAGTATCACCGAGTCCTACCATTCCTCTACATAACTCATGTTTATTTCATGGTAGAATCTTAGTGAGCATATCAGCAAGGTTCCTATCTGTATGGATCTTTTCCAAGGATAATTGTTCTTCCTCCAATACATGTTGGATCCAATGGTACCTTAAGTCAATGTGCTTGGTTTTTGAATGAAATGTTGGGTTATTTGCCAAGTGAATAGTACTCTGACTATCACAATATAACACATACTTGTCCTTCTTTATTCCTATCTCTCCTAGGAATCCCTGCATCCACAACATCTCTTTACAAGCTTCTATTGCAGCTATGTACTTTGCTTCTATTGTAGAGAGGGCTACTATTCTTTTTAGCCTTCACACCCAAGATATTACTACACCTGCAAATGTATACAAATAACCTATAATGGACTTTCTGGTATCCATATCTCCAGCCATATCCACATCTGTAAATCCTTCAAGCACAGTCTCATCATGACCAAAACATAAACAATAATGACTAGTACCCTTGAGATACCTTAAAATCCATTTTACTGCTTGTCAATGTTGTTTGCTTGGATTGGTAAGGAACCTGCTCACTACTCCCACTGAATATGCAATGTCTGCTCATGTGCATACCATGGCATACATTAAGCTGCCAACTGCTGAAGCATAAGGAATCCTACTCATCTCTTCTTTCTCCTTGTCATCACTAGGACATAATCAGTACTCAGCTTGAAGTGGGCTGCAAGGGGTATACCAACTGGCTTGGCATCCTTCATATTAAACCTGTCAAGCACTTTCTTTATATGTTTTTCTTGTGACAGCCACAACCTTTTGTTTTTCCTATCACGTATAATTTGCATGCCCAATATATGTTGTGCTGGTCCCAAATCCTTCATTGCAAATTTGCTACCCAAATATTTCTTCAACCTATTGATCTTATTCTTATCATGCCCAACAATCAACATGCCATCCACATGTAACAATAATATGGTATACTTTCCTTGATCATACCTCTTGATATAGACAGAATGGTTAGCTTCCAACCTCTGAAAACCATGTTCTAACATGAATGAATCAAATTTCTTGTACCATTATTGAGGTGCTTATTTCAACCCATAGGGACTCTTCTTCAACCTACAAATAAGGCCTTCTTTGCCTTTTTCTATCAAGCCTTCTGGTTGCTCCATATAAATTTTTTCCTCTACTTCACCATGAAGGAATGCAGTTTTTACATCTAGCTATTCACATTCTAGGTCTAAATCAGCAACTAGACCAAGAATGACTCTAATGGATGACATTTTAACAGCAGGTGAGAAAATTTTAGTGAAGTCAATACCTTCTTTTTGGGCAATACCTTTCACCACCAGTCTTGCTTTATACCTCTCCTTATTTTCGTCACCTTCATGCTTAATCCTGTACACCCATTTGTTTTGTAGATCCTTTATACCTTTTGGGAGGTTTACCAACTCCCAAGTTTTATTTTCCTGCAAAGAGTTCATTTCTTCTTCCATTCTTTACTGTGCTCGACTTTACAAGCTTCTTGAAAACAATTAGGTTCACCCTTCATCAGTCAACAAAATATAGTTTGAAGGAGGATACCTTTGTGAAGGCTTATGAGGCCTAGAAGATCTGCGAACCAACTGTGGTGGTGCATTATCAAGTTGAATCTCTTTTAAAGGTTCCTGCAAGATTCCTTCTTCTTGTTGTTCATTATTTTCCACTTGTTGTTCTTCATGCTCCTGAATTTGCTATTCATTTTCTTGTATTGGTGGTATGTTTTCCTGTTGCTCTTCAAACCTGTCAATATCCTTCTTGACCTCCAACTCACCTACAGTCCTCTTGAACATTTCTGACTCATTAAATGTAACATCCCTGCTTCTAATAATTTTATGTTTGACTGGATCCCATAGACGATAACTGAGATCTTCATCCGCATATCCCAAAAAAATGCATTTCATAGATTTAACATCTAGCTTAGTTTTATTTTCTTTGGGAATATGTACGAATACTTCACATCCAAATATTTTCAAGTGAGAATAATTCAAATTCTTACTAGTCCAAACTTCTTCAAGGATACCGCCTTCCAAAGTTGTAGTTGGAGATATATTTATGAGGTAGCAAGCGGTCCTGACTGCTTCAGCCCAAAAATTCTTCTTCAAACCGGAATTGGACAACATACTTCACACCTTTTCCATAATGGTGCGATTCATCCTTTCTGCGACACCATTCTATTGAGGAGTACCAGGCACAGTCTTCTCATGCTTTATGCCAAACCTGTTACAATATTCCTTAAATGCATTTGAGCAATATTTTCCACCATTATCTGTTCTTAAACACTTCAACAATTTTTTAGTCTCTCTTTCAACAACAACATGGAATTTTTGAAATATTCCAAACACTTCACTTTTATTTTTCATAGGATATGCCCAAACTTTCCTGGATGCGTCATCTATAAATGTTACAAAATATGATGCTCCTCCTAATGATTTGATGTTAACAGGCCCAAACAAATCCGAGTGTACCAATTCTAACACATTTTTATTTATGTCATGGCCACCTCTAAGAAATGAAACCCTTCTTTGTCTACCATATATACAATGCTCACAAAGATCAAGATTGTAGGATTTCAAACTTGGCAATAAATTTTTACCAACAAGGATTTTTAAGCCCTTCTTGCTCATGTGACCCAAACGCTTATGCCATAGATCTGTTAAATTTCCTTCTTTTGTGACAGCAACCAAATCTAATTTTCCTATTAGTGTCTTCAATGTGTATAATGTTCCTGTCTTGGGTCCGTTGGCCACGACCAATGCACCTTTGCTAATTTTCCAACCTCCTTTTCCAAAGCTTGTCGAATAGCCTTCATCATCCAGTCGTCCCATAGAGATTAAACTCATGCGCATTTCTGGTACATGCCTCACTTGTTTCAACAATATATTTTTTCCATCTTTCATCTTGATTTGGACATCTCCCACTCCAACAATACTGCAAAAATGATTATTCCCCAAATGCACTCTACCATAATCACCAGGATTATATGAAACAAAACAATCTTTGCATGGGGTTACATGGTGAGATGCGCCAAAGTCAAGGATCCAATCAAAGCTACTACTAGATGTATATGCACATGCATCCTCTACTGAAATAGTAAACAACACATCACCATCTGTGGCTACCGCAGTAGTCTCACCTTCATTTGTGTTGGATGACTTGTGATTTGTATTAGATGGTCTTTGATCCTTTTGTCCTTTCTTCTAGAATCGACATTCTTTCTTCATGTGCCCGGGTTTGCCACAATGAAAGAAGATGATTCTGTCTCTCCTTGATTTTGATCGGCCTCTCGATCTTGATCACCTTTACCGGCCTCAATCCATTCTCCTACCATGATTAGCTAGAGCTAGAGCCTCTCCTCCTTGGTTTTCCACAATTGACGTGCATCGAAGCTCCTCATTCATTAAACTGCTGCTAACATCTTCAAACTTTAGGGTCCCTGTAGTTTTTGAAGTGCTCATAGCTACAATTAAGTTTTCCCAGTTGTCTGGCATAGAACACATTAGCAAAATAGCTCTAATTTCATCATCTAAAATGATTTTAACAAAGGCAAGTTGATTAGTAATAATATTAAATGCATTCTAGTGCTCAGCAACTGAAGCACCCCCCTTCATTTTGAGATTATAAAGCTTCTTCATAAAGAACACTTTGTTTGATGCTGTGTTCTTCTCATATAGATCATGGAGCTTCTTCCATAATCCTTCAGTCGTCTTTTCTTCGGACACATTGAAATAAACATTCTTTGCTAAATATTGGTGGATTGTTGCAATCGCCTTTCTATCTAACTTATTCCACTCTTCATTTGTCATCGATGAGGGTTTCTTTGTTGTGCCCTCAATCAGCAAATATTGATCCTTTAAAATCAGTATATCCTCCATCTGTGATTTCCATAGGGCAAAATTAGCTCCGCTCAACTTCTCCATATCTATAGGTGGTGTCTCCATTTTCAATCAAATTCACGCCCCAAAACACAAAAAATCCACTTAAATTTTTTTAGTAATAATGACCTTCCTCCTTTTAAAATAGCCTTTTCAAAATTCCTGCTCCTTTTTAAAATATACTTTTCAAAAATTCCAACATATAATTATATATGTTTCATAATAAATATAAAAACATATATAATGTTTTAACCTTTTCACATTTCACACATACATATGTTGGTTTGAAAAAAAACTTACATATACGTGCAAGTTTGATGTAAAAAAAAGTTACGAACACCACGTTTCAACTCCAATCTCCACCGATCTCCACTTTTCAAACTCCAGCAACAAGTTTCAACATAGGTCCACTACCTTATTTTTCTTGCAGCAACTGTCTTTTAGTTCCAGCGTTCCTCAGCTATGTCCTAGACAAATCCTTCAACAGCTCTAGAGGTAACAACCAACATTTTAACAAATCCTTCAACAGCTCTATATTGCTTTTTGTTTTTATCAAACAATTTATAAATTTTTAATATTTTATCATGTTTGAGACTTCACCCACAAGATCATATACAATCATTAAAACTCTTAGGATACCATAATATAAACTCTTAAGATAATCGAGCATCCATTTTTTTAATATAAAAAGATTAACACTCTTTATGTTGACATTTTTTCTCCTATTTGATATACACGGTTTGTTCAGTGTTTGCATATTTCTTTAGTTTTATAATTTCCCTTATTTTTCAACCTACAGTGTTTTTGGATTAGAATTTACTTTATATTTTAGATATTTAGTTTTATATATTTAATTTGTTTTTTAATATTTAATTATTTAAACTAAAATTTATACTAATTAATCTTTTCTAATTTTTCACTCATATTAATTAAACTTATCATATTAAAAAACATATTTATACATTTTATTTTTAAGTTTTTAAACATTTCATTTTATATCATAATTATTATATTGTTAAACATTTCATTTTCTATTACATAATTATTATATTTTTAAAGATTTCAGTTTCTATCACAATGATTTTTAAGTATTATCTCTTGCATATCATTTTTTTTACTTTCCGATAATCAAATTACACTTATGATCGATTTTCACAATCAAATAGAGGGCTATATTATCATCACCATATTGCATATCATTTTTTTCTCTCTTCGGTATTATCTCTTGCCTATCATTTCTTACCCTTTTAAATAGTATCTCTGCGCATCATTTTCTATGGCAACTACTCTCCCATAGTGAAGTTACACCCTTTAAGTATGGTCTATTTTCACAATCAAATGATCATCACCATACCACACATTCCAAGAACATCTCTTTGTGTTTGGTCGTTCATGACTTTGGTGGACTGTGAGAGCCATAGAGGTAAAGCCGGAATGTGGTGAGAAAATATCACATAGACTGCCCTAAAAATCAGTGATTTGCATGGTAGAGAGAGAGAAAGCGATTGGAAAATGAGCTGCCCGTTAGTCCAGAGCTCCTTTTGACTTAGTCGTAGGCTAATGTCGCCATCGGAGCTGAATTGCGTAGCGGTTACAGAGATATATGTAAGTACCTTTTTTCAGAGGAAAAGAGGGAGAAAGTGCCCATGCAAATTTGGTCCATTTAATTTCTATGGCATCTTGCTTTTTTCTTTTTTAACGCGGAATCGCAACTGACTTTGGTGTGGAAATATTGTGTGAAAAACAGATGCAAATTTGGTCAATATAAATCCTCTCGCAATTTTATTCATGATCCTTTAACGCGGCATCATGATCAACTCTGAAATTGGAATATTGGCCTGGCCAAAGAGTTTTCATGGTAGGGATTGGTGTTTAATTTCACACTTTCGAGAATAGTGAATTATTGGTGTTTATTTCTACAGTTTGGTTTATTTAATTATAGATTTTAAGAATATTCTAGAAAATAATGAATCTGAAAATAAATCAAAGTAAAATTAATTATTTATTAGAACCCACTCTGGTATATCCAATTTCGAAATAATTTGGAAATTTACAATCAAAATAAAATACTCCCCTGGTCAAAGATGATGACCTTTTCTTTCCATGGCAATTTCCAGGTATTTTCACATTTTGGATGAGATTGGAGTTATACAAATTATTAATATTCCATATTCCTGGGAAGACACTACCTCTCCCATTCCACATATCCATATACAGCTGAGCGGTCTGAGACTCTGTAGTGCAATTTGTAGCCACTTAACGCAAGCCAAACGAAACGATGGGCATGGGCAATCTATATGTTCTAAAAGTGATTCTCCCTCTTTTAGTAATGGCGTTATGCACTGTTTTACCACCTACAGAGTGTGTGAACTTCCACGTTGCAGGGCCTCCTCCCTTCTTAAGTCATGGTCGCAGGGGATCCCTTAGAAGAACTGGAGAATCTCTAGTCAACCACCATGAACTGGACCTCTCCAGTGCTGAATACGAGACACATTATTACACTCAAATTCTGGATCATTTCACTTATAGACCAGAGGGCTACCGCACCTTCCCCCAGAGATATCTCGTCTATGCAAAGCACTGGGGAGGCCCCCAAAGACATTCTCCCATCTTTGTTTACATGGGTGCTGAGTCTTCTATTATAAGCGGCTTCAATTTCTGTGGATTCATGTTTGAGAAGGCTCGTCACTTTCAAGCCCTTCTTGTTTACATTGAGGTATCATTTATTTTGAAATTGTACCGAATTTCAGATATATTTTATTTGTAACGAATGAAGTTATTGAACATGAAGCTTCTGTACTCGATTGCTATTTTGATGAATCCTTTTTTGTTTAAGCATCGATACTATGGGTTGTCGATGCCCTTTGGGAGTCGAGAGGAATCCTTTCGCAATGCCTCTACACTCGGTTATTTCACTTCCACACAAGCAATGGCTGATTACGCAACGCTGATTCTGGATATGAAGAAAAACTTGTCTGCAGAAAACAGTCCTGTCATCGTCTTCGGTGCATCTTATGGTGGAAGTAAGATGCCTATAATCTTATATCCATTTATTATTGAATCATTATTCTGGTGTGATATATTGACTGCACATTTTTTTGTTAGGCAGGCGAGACATTCCTCTGATTTATCTTTTGACCATTTAGATACACAAGGGTTTGCTAATATGTTTTTACCTAATTGTATTAGGTATATAGAAACTAATTAATTACAGACTTTAGTAATTAATATATTTTTCCTTTTTAACCATTATCTTCCTAGTTAATGTATTTTTCCCTTTTGGTCAACCATATTCATGGGCTACTAGTTGAAGAACCTTAAGAGACCTTGTTTGTAAATTTCCTGCTCAATTTCTCAAAACTTGCTTGTGAATTTCCTGCTCCATTTCTCAAACTTGCTTTAAAATAATCATTTGACCAGATAGTTTTCAATCCTTTTGGTACCCTCTTTTCTACCATACCTGTTTTAACAAATCACAATTTGTTGTGTGTGAATTTCAACATTTTTCAATCCTTTTAATACCCTTTTACCATACCTGTTTTAAGTAGTCACGATTTATGATCAAATGGCCATTTCTCTAGGATAAAGATAATTACAATGCCCCTTCCAATTCCTCCTCTGCAATCGGTCTCAAATAAATACTTTATTTATCAATAAACAACACACAATCAACTTTGCTTTAAAATAACACCAGATAAATATATTAACATATTATTACAATTGAACTACTGCAGTGTTAGCTGCCTGGTTTCGCTTGAAGTATCCCCATGTTACCATCGGCGCGCTGGCTGCTTCAGCACCTATCCTGTATTTCGATGACATTACACCTCAAGATGGTTATGACAGGGTTGTGACACAGGACTTCAGAGTATGTTCATGGATTTGTTATTTCCTTCCAAGTTCTATAAATTATCATGTTCATAAGTTGATCTCTGATAATATTGTGGTTTTGTGTGGCATAGAATGCGAGTGAGAGCTGCTACAATACAATAAAAGAGTCATGGGCAGAAATAAATAAAGTTGCTTCACAGCCTGGAGGTTTGGAGAGCCTAAAGCACACATTCAACACTTGCAGGTAAGAATGTTACCCAAATATCAAAGATCCCAATTTTATTCAAACAGCGATGGCCACTTACAACTAATGAAACCCATTTCTGGATCTCAGGGCTTTCGACGCAAGCAGTTTGATGGATTGGTTAGCAACTGTATACGATTCGTCTGCGCAGTACGGTTCTCCGCCCGTGAAAGAGGTAATGATAATATAGTGTTCTCCTGGAAAACAATTGGGCAAAAGTCAGAAAGATGTATTTCCCCGGTGTGAATGGCATAAGGGAACATTTGGGATTTCGATTTTAGAATATTTGGGTGGGAATTTGATTTTAGAATATTTTGGAATTTGACAGAAAATTGATTTAGTCACTCTCACTTAAATTCAAAATATCTCTAAAATCTACCTAAAAAATCAAAATTAAAATTAAAACTCTTTGGAATTAATTTAACTTTGGGTGCCATATTTGGTTGGGTATGGCAGATATGCAAGAGCATCGATGGCTTTCCCAAAGGCACAGACATCCTCACCCGCATATCCGCTGGATCAGCCTTTTACTACAACTACGACCTTGAAGGGACATCCTCCACCACCAATAATACTTGTCTCGATATTCAACAATATCCTAATGAGGGGTGGAGTTGGCAGGTTCAGTAATTATTTTTTCTAATTAATGTCAAGCAAGCTAAAGTAATGAAATAGTCCTGCAACAATCTTTAACTAAACAACTTGAACCCGTTGTCACTGATGATATTGATGGTATGACTGCAGAAGTGCACTGAAATGGTGATGCCATTTAGCTCAACCCCAAACACAACAATGTATCCCTTAGACCTCTTCGACTTTAAATCCTTCGCAGAGGACTGCAAGAGGAAATATGGAGTTGTACCGAGGCCCCATTGGATCACAACAGAGTTTGGTGGCCATGTAACTTCTCAATCACACTAACCTGATAATCCATGGACCCATCTTACCTTGAGATCTATGGAGGATCGTGTGTCTATTAAATTCTAGTTTTGTTTTCCTCAATGTTTTGTTTTGTTTAAAGATGTTAATGGTTGTATTGAAACTATTTTTTCTTCGTGCCCAGAACATAAGAAGAGTGCTGAAACGTTTTGCCAGCAACATAATCTTCTCCAACGGCCTGCGAGATCCATACAGCAGTGGAGGGTAAGACTTCTTTATTTATATATATGTGCGTTACATATACTTAGAGTCGATGGAGAAATTAACAGTTGTATCCGTTGTGGAATTATACAGTGTGACAGAGAGTATATCCGAAAGCGTTATAGCCCTGGTAACAAACCAAGGTAAATCTTCCCAAATGGTTAGGTAAATGATGGACTATATTGGGCTGGACTGTATTACACTCTGATCTCATAATTTTGTGGTTTTTATGTACTGTAGGAACCCATTGCCAAGACCTGGAGTTTTCATCTCAAGAAGATCCAGATTGGCTGAGAGAACAGCGGTCGAAAGAGGTGGAGATCATAACAAAATGGGTTAAACAGTACCAGGACAACCTATTGATCCGCGAAGAAAATTAATTTCTGCGTTTACATCTTGGGAGTATGGGATGCGGAAGCGTTAGGTGTGAAGCATATCCATTTTTATAATGGTTAGTAGTTTAAGTTCATGTTACATAAAGGTGTCAACACCAATGTATGGACAACAATTTTAAATAACTACTGTATGGACTTAAAAGCGTCTAAAAGCAATCCATTGTATCCTTTAAATGTGTGGAAAGCCTTTTTTTTTTATATATTAAAGTGGTTGTTGATCGTTTAAAGTGGTTGTTCTGGATGGGTGACATGTTTCTTTGTATGGTGAGAGGAGATGGTGAGAGCGGGATTAGTAAATTTTGATTCATTATCCTATAAATTATGATTGATACGATTAATTTATGATAAATAAGAGTTTATTAGGGTTGATATAAAGTTATATATGGGTGACCATGGTTATCCACCTTTAACATAGTGATTATGAAAGATTATGGTTTACCATGTTGTTTTTCATCATGTTCTACCATATACATAATATATGACCATCATTGCTTATGAAAGATTATAGTTGGTCATGATTGACAATGTTTGACCATGATTGGCAATACTGACCATGGTACACTTTGATAGCGGAAGGTTGACTATAGTTGACCAACGCTGACCATGCTTGACTATGGTTGAGTATAGTTGACCATTGTTGCAATCGCTGAGCATGGTTGAACATGATTGACTACAATGACCATTTGACCTTTTGACTATAGCTGCCATGGTTGACCATATTTGGCCTTAGAATGTTTTCCCTTTTGTTGTGGATGTTGATGGTTGACCAGATGACAATTGTTGACCATGGTGGTAGAAATGAAGTGATCAAGGATTATTTTGTGTATAGTAAATAATTTTTTATGAATTCATTTTGTTAATAAATGAAATAATAAGAGTTGAAATGAAGTGTCAAAATTATTTGTTCAAGATTGATTATTTTCTAAACACATGGATATGCATGGATAGATGCAAATAAACAATGTCAAGTTATGTATATCTATATCCCCTTTAATAAGAAATATATACAAGTAGACACACCAAATATTTATGACAATAATTTGGCAAATAAATGTATGCACATACATGGAAATGATTGATCACTCAATTATTATTTGTTAATGAATGGTCATGACATGGTCATATTACAAGCTTGTATCTCCCAAACATTATCAATGTAGATCATACTTATAAGGATATTTACCTAACGGACAAACAATATCTAAAAAGTTAAAAGAAATGACAAATCGCATGCTAAATGCTAAGTAATTTGATTTCCCTTTAATCTTAGTCATTGTGGGTAAGAATTTTAATTGAAACTAAACGTTAAACATAGTTTCTTTATCACTTCAATTTTCATTGGAAAATATTAAAATATTTGAGTCATAGCTTTATCTTACCAACAAGTTGGACTCTATGATACCTAATGAATCATAGTAAAATATTGAATTGAAACATTTAACCCATTTATTGAATTGGGTTGTAGAATTGATTTGTTAGACTCTATGATACCTAAAGAATCATTAAAAATATTGGATTGAAACATTAAACCTATTTATTGGAATGGCACATAGAATTCATTTATGATTGGAACATTGTAGAACTTGATGAACCTTGGAATAAATTTAAGGTATCGACAAGGAAATAATTATATCTGTATAATTATTCATAATAAAATCTTTACCTAAAATGGGGTGGCAGGAGGGGCAGGGATTCTCATTAATCCCGAAGGAATCATTGAAAAAAGTTATGCTTGGGGGCTAGGCCGAAAGACCAATAACCAAGTTGAGGCTTATGGAATGCTTATGGGACTAATCCTGGCTCATAGAAATGGGATAAAAAAGATTGAGGTGTTAGGAGACTCCATTATAGTTATAAGGCATATGATTAATACTTCAAAGACTAAGATCTCTACACTGAATCAAATCATAAGGAGAGTCGAGAACCCGATCCATGCTTTCAACTCAGTGAGCTTCTACGATGTCTTGAAGGGAAATAATCATGACGCTGACACACAAGCCAATAAGGTAAGCCAATTGGAGGAAGACAAATGTGTCCTCAACGATGTCATGAGCACGATAAAAATACCTTAATAAATTGAAGAGTGTCATGTGTAGGCCGGATATAAAGCCTCAATGGATAGAAGTAGAGGTGGAAAAGTTGAATCTATGATTCTATAATGAAATGAAGCTACATCCTTCTCCCCCTAGTTCTCTCTTGCAATATTCCCTCACCCACCCTCCCCTTCCCTACCCTTTCCCCCTTCCACACCCCCTCCCCTCCCCTTTCTCCCATCCCCCTTCCCCTTCCCCCTTCCCTATGGCCCCTCCGCTCTAACCCTCACCTCTGTGCTATAACCTCTACCCTAATCTCCTTCTCCCCCTGTCGCATCACCCTCTGCAAGCTCTTTCTAGCCATGTGGACTCGTGGCAAGCCAAGCACACAGACTCACTCGAAACGTGGTGTCCTATCGAAATTTGGTACCACACCTGTTTCACGAATAAGTCACAGCATGTAGCCTCAACGTCTTGGCGCTCATTCTTGGAGAAATAGGTGGCACAACACCTCGAGCGCATACAGGGAATTGTGTTTTATGGAGAAAAATTTAATTCAAATATTCAGTGAGGTTGGGCTCGTTTGTGGGATAATTGTGTGAATAACGGATAGAGCACAAGAGCTTGGTGGGAATTTAATGGAGGAGGGTGGATTTGTCATGGAATACTCATGGGATCTCGATTGCAGCAATGTCCTCACTCATGTATGCATCACCTCCAGGTTAGGAAATAGGTATAAAGGGCATACAATTATGTGGATTTTCTATGTCATAAGGTTTGAGAGTGGGACGGTGGCTTGTGCAAAAGCCTTGTGGCTAGAGCCGAGGTTGCTATGTATCTGTTTCAGTGTCACGGAGGCTGGACGTTATGATGTGAAGAGAAGTAAGGAAGGTAGGAAGGTCTGTCTGTCTTTGGTTTGGAAAGAAAATCAAGAAATCCTGAGCATAATTAATTGCAGGTCGCGGGTGCTGGGCTTGGTTTCTCTAGAGTATTTGCAATCAGACTAGATTTGGGACACTAGGAGGGTTAGTAATTATCTCCGGAAGTGGGAAGATAATTGGAGTAGGAGGGAGGTGGGACAGTGCATTCTCATCGAGGAGCAGGGCATTCTCTTGTGGGAACGAGAGAGTGCGTGGCTATGGGAGATCGAGGAAAACAATTCCAATTTCTGGAGCATGATAAAAAGCATGACTTTGGAAGGCAGCATGTAGAGTCCTGAAAAAATTTCATGGTCAGGCACGTGGGGAAGCCATAGGCTGAGATCGGGTGAGAAGAGAGCCAATTCCTTGATGTAAGGTGGCAGATACAAACCCTTCTGTCTCACCTGTGTCCAAGATCATTGGGACCTGCGGGAAGCATAGTCAAAACTTCAAGCAGCATGCATCAACAAATGCATGAGAATATGAACATGCAAGAAAGGGAAATTGAGAAAAAGGAATGTATCAGGCAGGCCAAGTATGAAGTGGACACTCTACGTCACCAGCTGGATAATTTGAAGCTCAAGGTGGATGCAATAAAGGATGGTTTGGAGGCAAATGCGGAGGATGAGACATACCAGGGGAATCCCAAGAATTCAGAAGTGGCCTCTGAGGGACTGGATATAAACATCACACCCCCCATGGATATCTGACTAACTCTATATGGTTTTTGTTTTTGTGTTATAAAAATGTTGAACTGTAAATGTATATATATCTTACTTCAATGTTGTCGAACATATAGTTGTACATATCTTAGAATGGGAAATTTTTGTAACCATGATAGACATAGCTACTGTAATAGTCTAGATGGACCAAGAAATTTCTATCAACTTGTTGAAGCAGAGAAAAACAGATGTAAAGACTTGATTTTGTTGTGAACGGGTGCGACTTTTTAATATAAACTATAGTAATTTTGGTTTAAAATTTTTTTTTACGTAAACATATTTAGAATTGATAAGCCGATTAATCTTATAATAATAAAAATGATGTATAATTGATATATGTTATGTTAAAGGAGAAATGAGGCACTAACCCTTATATGTAAGTCAAGTATAACCCTACTTAGAGGGGTATCCCAAGTTGGGTGTCTGGTAGCATCTCCACATAACTTCTTGAAATTCATTTACATCAGGGTTGCCAAGGATTTGCATTATATCATTCTAAATCTCTCCAACATGTTTACAACATTCTTCCTTGAGAAAGGAAAATATCTCAAGGTCTCTGCCAAACTTCCTTCATCTCAAACTCAAAATCCAACTCCCTCTTACACTCAATCATCAAAGGCTCACTACCTGTAAATAATAGATCACCAAGATATAAAATCAAAAGCTAAGGCATACCTTAGACCACTTTAAAGTAGAGGTTCAGATCAACACTTCTTCTTATGAATCCAAGCTTCACCAGGTAACTATCAATATGGGAATACTAGGTTTAGGGACTTGCTTCAAGACATATAATGCCTTATTCAACCTGCAAACCTGTGCCTTTCAGTCCTTCACCTCAAATCCATGTGGTTGCTCAACATAAACTTCTTCTCGTAGCATACCATGAAGAAATGTTGTCTTTACATCCATATGGTGAAGGGTCCATCCTTGTCTAATATCAAGGAAAAAAATTGATCTAATGGTAGTATAGCATGCAACGGGAGAAAATATGTCATCATAGTCTTCTCCCTCTTTTTGGGAGGAACCATGGGCCAAATATTGCTTTGTACTTCACAATACTTTTTTCAACTCCATGCTTGATTTTGTATAGTCATTTTCAACTTATGATAAACTTTTCCTTAGGTCTCAAAACAATATTTGATACATCATTCTTCACAATGGATTCATATGCTTTAGCCATGATGTCCTTCGAAACCTGTTCTTTCACAACTTCTTCAAAGGTAGTAGGTTCAACCTGGATGATTGATCTTATTGCTACAACATATCCCAGGTATCAACATGGTTTCTTGCTTTCTCTAAAAGACCTTTTTGGTGGCAACATGTCTCTCAACATCCTGTAATGTATCACGAAGTCACAATGGTATCTTCCTGGTAGGAGAATCACTTGGAGTAAGATCCAAGGGGTCTATAGGCTCCATAGGGCCATCAATGAACTGTTAGCATATAAATTTACTTTATAGGGACATATATACCTTCAACATCAAATGATCGTATATTCATGTCCAAAAGTATTTATTTATTTTGCAATCAAGGGACTTATAATAATTCATTGCAAATAATAATAGTTGTTGGGATCTCATCGAGAGTCTTTGCCTCTGAATGGTAAGCCTCTTGAATCATCATCAATTTAGAAATCAACTTGCTTATCATAATACTATCATATATCAATAAAACAGTCAAATCATGGAGTCAAACTATATTAGGTTCTCAGACATGACAAGTCATCATCAGCTGCTTCATTGTCACATATGAGCATGCCATAAAACCTTCATCAAAGGTTAGTGTCATATAATTAGGGAGATTTACAAGTGTATCTTCATACTTCAAGAATCATAATCATGGCATCACTTCTTTTATCACCTTACTCAACCATTTTTTCTTTAGAATCCTATCATCATCAAGTCAAGGCATCCATTTTTGCCACATTCTCAAATTTACATAGTAGTTATAACTTATCAAGATCAACAAGAAGATAGTCATAAGATATTGAGTGTCAATATTACTCTCAAATGATTACCATCAAGTTTACCATGCTTAACACAAGCATTGACAATAATATCAAGTGACCATATATCAAAAATCAATGTTTATAGTATGCTTTATAAAATTAGGAAATCCATCACGTAAAATGTAATATACTTGCCAAATATCAAGTGCACAAATTATACCACATGTACCGAAAATCAAACTTACTTTCATATGTATGTGACACGAATGCATGAGTAATTTATGAAGGTGATATTCAAGTCATACCTCAGGGCTTAACTTGTCATCCAATATTGCAGCTAAATCGTAACACTAAAACCATATATTGTACATACCTTGTAATATTTAGATACCTTACCAACTTGTAGCACTTATTTTTCATTAGTAGTTGTATTACTTGAATATTGTATTTTTTGAAATATATTCTACTTTGTCAACTTTGTAAAAACCTTCATCAAACACCTCTTCTTGTTCTAGCACTAGCAATTCTCTTCCAGCACTAGCTCTCTTTTCCTACATCTTAGATGATCCTAAAGAAGGATATTCTTATCACATCTCATCTGGAGGATAGAAGTATTCAAATACTCAAATATTCATGTAAGAAGGATAAACAATAGATCTTAACAAGAATATTGTCATAAAGATATAACATAAATCTAAAAGGTACTTATCTTTAAAGAGAGGTGATCATCTCCGTCTTGAAGCAACCTTTAAGAGTTATTACTATCCATTATCCATAAAAAATGTTTCCTTCAATATTTCCAATCGTGTTCACCATCAACCATGCCTAATTAAGACTAGCCCATCCGGGGTTACAGTAAATCATTCACAAGTGCTAGAACATGTTCTCACTGATCATGCTAGGGTTTCAGGATTGGATAAATCAAGCCTTTATCATATTCCAGGGTTTCTTCCAAACCCTAACCTCATGTTATCCATCAAATCCTGATAACCAAATTACCAAGGGTTTCCTTCAATTCCTAGCATTCTTTGAGGTCTCCACCATATTCTCTTGCTTCCATCAACAATGTCTTCACAGGGGTGATCTTTTATGTCTTTTCTTCAACTTAGCTTTGATACCATGTTAATTTTTCTTAGGGCTATATTGTTCTTTGCTTTAGATAATTGCATTAACAAAATTTTCACCATTTATATTGCATTCACCCCATATCATCATAACATCAATAGAAATTATGTAGAAAGAACAATAACATCAACTATGTAGCCGAATAATAAAAGGAACATTAGAAGAAAATCATGCACAAATAGAGACACCATGATTTGGTTGAAAAGCACAGAAAAAACCCATAAGGGGGGAAATAGTTTCAAATTCTTCTTCTTACTAGATTGTCATAAAATGTTCAACAAAGAGAGGGTATAATGTTTCAATTCATCAATCGCAAGGCTATCCAGCAGAACCCACCATATAATATCCAAGAGATGAATTCAACAACAATATTTATTAGAATCAAAGTTCCAAGCCTATGGTCAGCAATCAAGATCTCCAGTCAATCATCGAAGTACCCTAGGTAACAAATGCACGGAGCTAGCAATCATGAGAGAAAGTGCAATTCTCCATTTTCACGGAGCACCATGTATGTATGCAGCTACAACTGAGATTTCCTTGTTCCAACCCTGCAACTACAGATCAAAAACCCTAATCCACATGTGTGAGCTTAAACCCTGCAATTTTGGACCTGAACGGACCAATTTTGCAAACCAACCTCAAATTTGTGTGAGCCAAATCAAAGAAGAGAGAAGAAGAAGATGCTTGATGATGATGTCCAAATGAGTTTCACTTAACTTGTATTTATAGGATTCCAAGGGTGTCCAATTTCTCTTTAGGGTCGATCTGTCTTTTTGAGCACATGTGGATTTCCATATTAAAAATACATTTATCCTCAACCAAATTAAATTCTTCCGAGGGGTAGGACAGGGATTTCTTCATGAGGAAGATTGTCCAAAGGAGAGAATTTGTCCCTGAGCCACCAAATTAATAAGTTGTACTTCTCAAAGATGATGAATGTAGATTATACTTCTAAACATATCTATCTAATCCACAAATAATATCTAAAAAGTTAAAATGAATGATAAATTATCTGCTATATAATTTGATTTCCCTTTAATATCTGTCATTTTATGTAAAAATTTTAATTAAAGCTAAAACATAAACAAAATTTCCTTCCTCTTTAAATTTCCTAAAAAAATTTTAAAATATTTCATCCATAACTTTATTGTATTCACAAGTTAGATTCTATAATACATTTAAAAAAAAATTATAGTAAAATATTGAATTGAAATATAAAACCTATTTTTAACTTGTAAAATTAATTCATTCTTCTAACTTTGAATAACTTAATAAACCTGGGCATAAATATAAGAGATCCATAAAAAAATATGTATAATTATTAATAATAAAAATTTACCTCAACAACATATTAATTCACTATTCAACTATATATTTATAATCGATAGTTCAATTATATTTATAATTGGTAATTAATATTATAATGATTCAAATGAAATAATTGATGACTCAATTAATATTATAATGATTCAAATTGAATATAATCAATATTTGTTATTTTAAATGAATAAATAAGGTGTCGCCCTATGAGTGAAGTATAACCATAAATCTACACACTTTTGACAATAAACATTTAAAACAAGTTATACATATCTGTGTTTTGACATATGACCTTATACAAATAAACTTTTGTTAGGCAAAATTTAGAAGAAATTACGCACATTATGTTCTTGATTATTAATTACATTACTTTTATTATTTAATTGATTGTGTTTTAAAGAAAATTATATTGAGAAATAAAAACGTTATATCACTTTAAATTTCTTATGCAAATAAAAAACTAAACTTAACACAAAAAAACTTAATACATAAGCTATATTGAATACACTTTAAGGGTCTTGCGGACAGTTGCACTTGCGGTTTCCATTTTCCTTATGGTGACTTAGAATCCATATCCTAGGTATAATTTGTTCATGCCATTATACTTTCTATGTTGTGTGAGTTTCTATACGGCCAATTATTAAACAATTCATAGTCATTTAGTCCTTTGGACTTGGCACATAAAAACATATACAATCCTTAAAAATTTATTATTCTTAGGACTATTATATTATCTTAATATAATAGTTAAACACTCTTTATACTCTAATGTTGACTTTCTCTTTTGTTTGATATACAAGGTTTGTTTAATGTTTACATCGAGTTTTTTTCTTTTAATTTTATTGTTGTCCTTTTTCAACCTCTTTTAAAACATTTATTATACACAATTATATTTCTCATACGCAAATATAAACTCTTGGGACTATCAAACATGCATTCATATTAATTTTTAATATAAAGTTAAACCCTCTTTATACTTTGATGTTGACCTTTTCCTTTTTTCAACATATTATTTTTTGTGGATGAGGATTTACTTTCATATTTAAAGGTTTTTCGTTGTTATATATTTAGTTTTTTTCTTAAATTGGAATTTATATTAATTATTTTTTCTTTATGTCTTTTTAATTTATATAATAATTAAATTTATTATATTTAAATATATTTATAGATTCTAGTCAAATTTTTTTAACACAATTATTATAGTTTTAAATATTTTATTTTTTATCGCAATTATTTTGTTTGGATTTTTTAATCATAATTATTTATTTTTTAACATGTTATTTTATATTATAAATTAGTTTTAACTTTTTAAACTATTTTAAGTAAACTTCTAGGGGTCTACAACATGTCTTTCTCTCCCTAAATCGAGTATCGACTAGGGGATTTAAACCTCGGATCTCTCAAATTTCACAGATTTTAAATTTTACTTCAATCACCAATTGAGTTGCCCCTAGGACTTGAACATTTTATTTTTAATCACAATTACCTTTTACATTTTCTAAAGTATTATCTATTCCATATTATTTTCTATCAAAATTAATTCCCTCATTACACTAACAAATGGTCAAATTGAATTATTGAATAAGTGGTTAGACTAAAGTAGTTAATAAGTGAATAAATTGAGGTAGTAAAGTCACTAGAAACTCATTGGATATGCTTTGCATGAAAACAACAAGCAAAATTGGTTTAATTTCTACTTGTTGTAAAATAGTAGTAGAATACCACTTATGACAATGCTACTAAAATTTCACCATATGACTCTCTCTATGGAAACACACCCCTATTTGTAGCCTTGCACATTCGAGGGACATCAAACGTTCAAGAGATTGATCTTACTCTACCAATGTTAACATAAGGACAATTAATCTTGGCTAAAAATACAATGAAGAAATATGTACATAAATATTACTTATAATGTCTCTTTGAATAAGGGGAATTGAGTTTTTATTAATTTCCAACCTTATAGGTAGACATATCTAAAGGAAAAGAGTCACCATAAACTAGCTCCCAAGTACTATGCACCATATCAAATCCTTGATGCAGGAGCATGTGACTCAGAAGGGGAAAAATCTTTTGATTTATTCCAAAAATCAAAAAGATTATCTACAGGCAAGAAGTGGGATCCTTTGCCTGCTGTTTCTATGTTTTTTAAGTTAAAAATTAGGAACTAGATAAGGAATAAAGGCATGCATCTTTTTTCTAGTTAGAGCAGGCTAGACTAGTTTTTATAAAAAAACAAAGAAAAGCTCTAATTTACTATGTATGGCTACTTTTTCTATATATGACTACTTTTGTAATAAGGCAGCTATGGATGAAAAAGGAAAAAGATATCAAACTTGGCCGCCAAGGAGGGAGGATTTTCTCTCATGTAGAACTCCAGAAATAGAGACACATTGTGTGTGTGAACAGTAGGAAGAATGAAATAGAATCGCAGCTATTCAAATAAGAAAAAAGGACAGCGCCTTAAAGGCAGATGATGTGTTCTGTGTATGGGCGGAATATTAATGTAATTCTTATGCAATATAGATGGTATTTAATCGTGGTTCAACTGTGAATTGGTAGAATCGTGTGGGTTTTTTTTTGTATGGACAGCGGAACTATAACTGTGGATTTGCATTGATAATATCCGTGGACAGTGAAACGTGGGCGTAAACTTGTGTATAAATGTATGGAGCGCGCACCATAAACACATTTAAAGGTTGGGTATGATTATAACGTTGCATGTTGAGAATTGTGTGCGTATTTAAGCTGTTGTGCAGACATTTATATATGTGTTGTTTGTATTGTTAAAGACTGTGTTTGTGCGTATTCCTAATTACTGTGTGCAACATAATACTCATGGATTGCTAACGGTTTGTTATAAGTTTTTCTACCCATTGTTGTGCGCCTACCTTATATCGTCAGTCAGTTGATGTGCGTATATTTTGCATTGATATCAATCATACAAAATCGCAGTTGTAGCATGAGTTTTAAACTATAATTGCTGTGCGCATAATTATATGTTGCCCATGGATTATATAGCTACATGTATATTGTAAATTCCCACTATAATGGGCTGTGCGTGGTAAGATAATTATTGCAGGCAGTTTCATATGCTTCTCATACATAGTTGTGCGTGCATTTGCCTAATGAATTCAATCTGGCTTAATTTGAGAGACTTATGAACTTTCACAAGGGAATGAAATTATTAGTTTAATGAATGATGATCTGAGGAAAGATCCAAGGGAGAGAGAGACGGATATTGAAGATATTTCAATCAAATTGGAGAGATTGTCATTAGAGCCAGCTTCCGGTCCATCAATCCTTTAGTGTATTGGATAGCTTGCCTATAGATTTTTTTTCCTAGCCCTCTACAAGGTCCACCTGATATTTCAAGTCTGCTACTTAAGAAAATGACAGGGTCAAATTGTTGCACTACCATCCTCCCCCAAATTGATGAATATGGGTCGATTTGGTTGCATAGAAAGGAATTATTGAAATAAAAAGAATGTGGATTGTGCCAACAAATTATCTATAAAGTTTTATTACAGAACCAACAATAATTTCCACTATTATAACCTTTAGGACAACATTTCTTTTGAAGGAGGAGGATAAATAGTGTCTTAGGACGTCAAACATAAAGATAATTGGTGTTGTTTTATGTGCATATTTGAATCTTAAAAAATAATGGGAAACCATATGAATGAATTATGGGCTAGGAAAGGAAGTGATGAAGGATTTTTTTTATGTATACTAACTAAATTGATATGAAGTCAATTTTCTAAAACTGAAATAATAAGAGTTGAAATGAAGTTTAAAATTTATTTGTTGAAGATTGATTAATTTTGAAACACATCGTTATGCATGGATATATGTAAATAAATAATGTCAAGTTATTTATGTTTATATTAACTTTAGTGTACACACACACATATATATATATTCATGATAATAAATTGGTAAATAAATGAATGCACATACATGGAAATCATTGATCACTTAGTTATTATTTTTCGAGAAATGGCAATGACATGGTCATATTACTAGGTTGTACTTTTAAATAATGATGACTTCTGGACATATTTATGTAATCCAGAAGCAATATCTAAAATTTGAGAATCAATGATAAATTGTCTGCTAAGCAATGTGATTTCCATTTAACCTTTGTCATTGCATGTAAGAATTTTAATTGAAGCTAAAATTTAAACATAGTTTCCTTCTCCCTTTATTTTCTTTAAAAAATATTAAAATATTTCAGTCATAACTTTACCTTATGAACAAGTTGGACTCTATGATACTTAAAGTGTGATTTCCGTTTAATCTTTGTCATTGCATGTAAGAATTTTAATTGAAGCTAAAATTTAAACATAGTTTCATTCTCCCTTTATTTTCCTTAAAAAATATTAAAATATTTCAGTCATAACTTTACCTTATGAACAAGTTGGACTCTATGATACCTAAAGTCCACGGTGAAATATTGGATTGAAACATTAAACCTATCTATTGGATTTGACATCTAAAATTGATTTATGGTTGAGACAATGAGAAACCTAATAAACTTTGAAATAAATTTAAAAGTTCCTTAATGAAATTTATATAATTATTCATAATAAAATCTTTACCTAAGCACATTGTGTTTATAATTGATAAGTCAATTACTATTATAATTATTCAAATAAAATATAATCTCTATATGTTATTTTAGAAGAAAAATGAAATACCAACCATTATATTTAAATTAAGTATTACCTTAAACCTATAATTTTTTATTAAAAACATTTAAAATAAATTATACATATTTATACTCTGAAATATGATTCTATACCTGCAAATTTTTGTCGAGAAACATTTAAAACAAATTATACACATTATGTTCTTGATTATTAATTTACTTTATTTACATTACCTCTTAATATTTAATTAATTGTGCTTTAAAGAATGTGTATTAACAAATCACAGCATCATGTCACTTTAAATTTATTATTCAAATCAAAACATTCGCTTTAAAAAAACACAATACATGAGCTATACTAAATACAAGTAAAGAGTATTCTCCATTTTCCTTGTTGTGACATAGAATGCATATTCTAAATATAATTCGTTCATGCCACTATGGTTTTTATGTTTTGTGAGTTTCAACATAGCTAATTACTAGACCTTTATAGTCATTTTTATTTTGATCAAAACAGTTTGTAGCTTTCTAGGCTTTTTTATTGTGATCATGCGTTGAACTTTAGATACAAACATATGCAATCCTTATAACATTTATTATACAAAATTTTATTTTCTTATATGAATATAACTCCTAAGATAATCAAATATACATTTATTTTAATATAAAAAGATAAACTTTGATGTTGATATTAAAAGATAAACTTTGATGTTGTTTTTTCTCTTATCTGATATATTGTGTTTTTAATGATTGCATCAAAATTGTTCCTTTAATTTTTAATTTTTCCCTTTTCAACTTTATTTTTTTATAAGGGTTTTCTTTTAAATTTAAAGCTTTTCATTGTTATATATTAAGTTTGGTTAAATTGAAATTTATGTTAAGTGGTTTTATTATTTTTATTTTTTTATTTTATTTATAATAATTAAATTCTCATTTAAAAAATATATTTTTATATATTTCATTTTATAATTTTTAAATGCAATATTATATATATATTATTTTTATTTTTAATACAATTATTATCTTTTAGTATTTTATTTTTAATCACAATCACTTTTTACCTTTTTACTCATTTTAAATATTATATCTTTAATATTTTATTTTTAATCATAATTATTTTGTAGTTTTGTTTTAATATTATCTTTTGTATATCAATTTCTATCACAATTACTTTCCACATCATACTAACAAATGGTTAAATTGATTTAGTGAGTAAGTGGTTATACTAAAGTAGTTAATAAGTTGTTAAATTAAGGTAGTCAAAAAGTGATTGGAAATTTATTAGATATGCTTTGCATGAAACCAACAAGGGCAATTGGTTTAATTCAACCCCTGGTGAAATGGTAATAGAACACCATCTATGATGGTGCTACAAAACTTTTAGCCTATAATTATATCTAACTAAAAACACACCTATTTATAGCCTTGTACTTCCCAAGTACATGAATGGTTCAAGAAAGGGATGTTAGTCCTCTGCCAAAGATAACATAATGACAATTAATCTTGGTTGAAAATAGGATGAAGCAATATGTACATTAATATTTCTTAGAATGCTTCTCTGAATAAGGGAAATCAAGTTTTTATTCATTTCCAACCCTATAGATAGATGTATCTAAGGGAAAAGAATCACCATAACCTAGTTGCCAAGTGCTATGGTCTATATCAAATCTTTTAGTACATTGGATAGCTTGCATACAGATTTGTTGTCCTAGGAGACTCCAAGATCCACCTAATGGTTTATGTCTCCTACTTGAAGAAAACGTTAGGGTCAAATTGTTAGATTAACATCCTCCCTGAACTTGACGAAGAGGGATAGGTTTGGTTGTATTCAAAGGCACTGCTGGAATATAGAAAATGTGGATTGTGTCAACACATTATCTATAATGTTTTGGTACAATGGAAGAATATTCAACTTGAAAATTTCATTGAGAAACCAATAATAATTTCCACACCTATAGCCTTGAGAACAACATTTCTTTTGAGGGGGACGGGGGGACAATTGGTGTCATGTGATAGTAAGCGTAAGGATATAATTGGTATTGTTTTATGTGAGTCTTCTAATCTTAAAAAAGAATGGGAAACTATGTGAATGAAATATATGGGTAGAAAGAAAGTGATGAAGGATTATTTTATGCATACTAACTAAATTGATATGAAGTCATTTTGCTAATAAATGAAATAATAAGAGTTGAAATGAAGTGTCAAATTTATTTGTTGAAGATTGATTAATTTTTAAACACGTGTGTATGCATGGATAGATGTAAATAAACAATGTCAAGTTATTTATATTTATAACACCTTTAGTAAGAAATATATACAAGTAGATACACCAAATATTTGTGATAATAATTTGGTAAATAAATGAATGCACATACCAAGAAATGATTGATTGCTCAATTATTATTTTGCAAGAAATTGCCATGACATGGTAATATTACTAGGTTGTACTTATCTAACACGATGAACGTATATTATACTTATAAATATATTTATCTAATGCACATCAAGATGCTTGTAGATTAGTGTAAATTTATCTTACTTGATAATTACTTGTGAATGTTTGTAGTATTCTTATTATATTTTATGTTCTCTTTCTCATCAATCAATTACTAAAAGTACAAAACATTAAGATCACAAGAGACGAAGAACACAAGAAACTACGCTACAAGCGAGGGGAAAACCCCACAAGGGGGAAACCCAAGAAAATCATCTCCTTATAAAATATCAAAGTAAATTATTGAAGAAACAAGACCAAGACGAAGACTACCACAAGTATCCCAAGTCATCCCTCCTTCAATTCTCCTAAAGAAGTCGAAGTCAAAAAGAGTCAATGTATGTCACTTTGAAATCTAGTTGAATCTCCTGAAATTTCTGTCCCTGATATTTTAGGCCTGCTTTAGAATAGAATATGCCTAAGAGAAATTTCACGTGTGAATAAGACTAGGGAAAAAACCAATTCATCTATTCTCTCCTTTGACCTCCTTTTCTCTTCTTTGACTTCGCTAGTTTTTCTTCTTTTCTTGGCACATAAATTGACGTGTGAGGGGAGTCATCAAATGAGGTCAAACTTACTTATATATATACATGTCTAGGAGGTCAAATAGTTTCCTTTCTGGGCCAACCTGTCCAAGAGGGCTGACTTGGTTTGTGGATGACATTTTGACTCCTTTTTTACTAAAGAAAAATAATTTTTCCTTATGATACAAGAAGTCTAAATGGGACTGTGAATCAAATATATTTCTTTAACTCATAATAAATTTTCTCTTTGACTCAATAAACGCTATAAGCATGAAGAACATGCTTTAAGTGGAAAATAAATAATAATAATGAATATAATAAATGAATTTAGTAAGTACATCAATAGTACATTTTGATTTCATTATGAAGACCGACACTAGTTACATTTCCAACAATTGGAACACTGATGAACTTGGTGAACCTTGGAATAAATTTAAGGTATCCACAAAGAAATATGTATATTTACATCATTATTGATAATAAGATCTTTACTTAAACATATTTATAATTGACAAGCCAATTAATCTTATGCTAATACAAATGAAGTGTAATCGATATATGTTATTTCAAAGAAAAAATGAGGCACCAACCCTTATATGGAAGTCAAGTATAGCCCCAAGCATACAAATTTTTTATAAGAAACATTTAAAACAAATTATGCATATCATGTTCATAAGTATGACTCTATACATGCAAATTAAGTGACCATTACAACAATTTATGCACATTATATTATGTATTATGACTTTTTTATTTTTTTTTATAAGTAAGAGACAAACCTTCTATTAATCTGATCAAATTACATAATATACAGAGTGCCCCAGATAGTAGGGCTGGCAAAAAACTAGGGATCGAAGCTTACAAGATTCTTACAAATAGCACAAAGTGGTGCCTACTGCATCCACTAGATGGACCCGATGGAAACAACGAAAAGTCCACTAAACAAAACACGTTTGAAACCCTTAGGCAACTGACAGGAGCCAATCCTCGCCATTGAAAACATACCTCCAATCCAATGGCCAACAAGCAAAGGGATCCACAAAGGGACCCACAATCGGGCAACTAGCACAACTAATCCCAGCCGTTGAAATCCAAGTCCTAATCCAACGGCCAGTAGGGATATCGCACAGACAAGAAGCATGGATGTTAACCATGCAATGAGAGTGGTTTTCTCTAACCTCTCGTTGCCACGTGTTACCCCTTAAGTGGAATCACATGCATCTTCCACAAAACCAGATACTAGCCATGTCCCGCACGATAAACCAAATAAGGTTTTGGGGTTTTATGTCCTTGGTTTCACGGAAAGCTTGAGGCCCATACAGGGACCCACCGAGGAACCCACTACCCCTTACAAAATGGACCCGACCTCAACTCTAAACTATGTCCAAAAACCAAAAACAGGTTTGGATCCCTAAGGCAACAAGCCTGCTCCACCTCAGTCGTTGAATACATAATCTCGATCCAATGGTCATCGGGGATATCACACGGACGAGAAGCGCGAAAGTTAACTATGGGATGATAGCGGTTTTCTCTCACCTCTCAATGCCACGTGTTACCCACTGAGTGGAATCGCATGCGCCTACCAAAATGCCAGATACCATCTAAGTCCCGTGCAAAATACCACTTATGGTATTGCATTCGAAGTTTCGTGGAAAAGCCAGAACATTTCCACAAACTTTGCTGAGCCTTTTGCTTGGAGTCGCCAACAGAAACTCACTGAGCTAAATACACCAAAGCAGTCCGTTTTGTGTCACTGCCCGACTTGAAACCTTCGCCGTTCATCCGAAAGCGAACAAAGTTGTGGAGAGCAACCATATCCCAAAATCGTGGATGAATTAGGTGATATCATACTCACTCTTGTCTCCCGAATCCCTTCGATCAGCGCTATTCATCCATAAATCCCAGTCTATGGCTGCCAGGATGAAATGGTCCTCTCGCAGTTTCCCTTCAGGTAACAACTCCCATGCATGCCGAGAATCCCTGTCCTTATTGGCCACACCTTCGTTGGCCAACTGATCTACAAGAATATTTTCCTTCCTTCTAACATGAACAAATCTAATCGTTTTAAGGGTCTGCAAGTGAGAGTGGATATGGTGAAAAGCTTGCAGTAGCTTCCAGTGCTTCAACACTTTATCAGGAAAGGTTCCATTGTGAATCTTCTTGGCTGCTCTGATGATCAAATTCGAATCTGTTTCAATGATAACATGTTGTAAATTTGCCTCCACCAGGATCTCTAAGCATTGATCTAATGCCAGAAGTTCAGCCATGTTATTGGTACCCTTTTCCAAGTGGCCATGGAAGATATATTTTTTGTGCCCCTAAGGATCTCTTATAGCACCCCCAAATTTAGCTTCCCCTGGATTTGATCCAGGTGGATGTTGGTGGCCACCCACCTATCCCATTTGGACCCCCACAACTGTCTCTTTCAGTTTTTCAATTTCCTTAATTATAGCACAACTTACTATTTTTAGCAGTTTTTTGGGTCCTAAACTTCCAGAGCCGTTTCGAGGCCCTAAACGACGCTTTTTTGGGAAATCTACCACGAGCAATCTTTTGGTCAAAAAATCGCCTTTTCCATCGTAGTCCTCGAAGAGATCTTTCCAATGGGCTATCATGCGCATCAAACGGAGATAATATAACCAATTCACGACCCCATGAAGTTGGCTGTCCAACTCACCCCAAATGGGGCCCATAATTTGGCGTTTCATCTTCTAGGGTTAAGTTTCAGAATGTGAAGGGTTTTCCATTGTTTCTCAACAATAAATAGGCCTTCGAGCCTCATTGTAAGACAGTTCAGAGGCATGTAGCAACCACATCTCTTCTCAGAGATAAGCTACCATCGCCCTAGCTGGTTTATTTCCATTTCTGGTTGTAAGCACATTTCAGTATTTTCCATTAATGAAATGAAGTATTATTTCTGCTGCATCTTTGTGTATATGGTTATCTTTGTATTTTGTTGCGTTCTTGTTTAAATTCGGATCAGGATTGCCCTTAGAAGCTCCATCAATGTTTACTTTGAAGAAGCCCTAAGGAAGGGGCCGCCATCTACTGGCCCCTATGTTAATTATTCTCACTTCCTTCCTTATTCCTTGAGGAATGATGGATTGAAGACCCAAATTAATAATATCCTCATGAGGCAGAGGAGAATTCGTGGGAATTGACCTTAAAAGGCTCTTAAATGTTTCTTTAAGTTGTTTTATAATTTGATTGATTATGTGTTGTGGCTCGCTAACTTTATTTATGAAGATCCACCTATTGCGTTCTTTCCAAACATTCTAAATGACAAAGCCTGGTACTAGCATCCAAGCTTTATTGATGATCTCATTCTCTGAAAAGTGCTTCCTCTAGTTTCTTAGTGCTTCCTCCAGTTTCTCAGAGTGTTGGATATGCTAAGATAGTCCCTGTCAGTTTGCCTGAAGCTTGAGGCCACCTAGTCCCACACCTTAGCAGAAAAAGAGCAGAGGTTGAGCAGGTGTTTGATCGTTTCCTCATGTTAGCTGCATAGGTGACATTTGGAAGGGCCACTGAAGCCTTTCTTGAGGAGGTTTTCCCAAGTTAGGATCTTTCTTTGGTGCAAAAGCTAGATAAATAAATTTATTTTCATCTAGTGAGGAGTTTTCCAAAGCTCCTTCCAGAATTTATCAGCATTTACAAAGTTGAATTTTGTGATTGCTTGTTTTGCCTCTCTGAGGTTAAAGTTACCTTTGTTATTCTTCCCCCATCTTAATTGATTGTGTGAGGAGGAGACTAGAATCCATCTATGCTTTAAGTCCATGGTGAGAGCCTATGCTATGGCCTTCAAAGGACTCTCCTCACTGTAACTTAGTTCCTTCCACTTCCTCCATTTTTCATTGCTCCTTCCCTGATCCCAGAAATCTTTTACCAATAATAGGACTTTGCTGTCTGTGTCTCTTTTGAGGGTTGCCAAGTCAATCATGTTAAGGATGGGTTCCTGTTGCCAGCGGTCCTCCCAGAATCAAGCTCAGTCCCGTGCTCGGATTTCCCAAAAACAATGTTGCTGAACAATGCTTTTGTTCTCCCAAGCAAGGTTCCATATGCGCGAGCCTCTGATTTGTCCTATCATTCTGATAGGATCCTTTTCCTGCTAGTGCTTGGCATACTTTTGTTTCCAAAGCTTGGAACAATGTAAACTTTGAAACGGGAACTATAAACTCAAAACGAGTGTAGGTTTTAACCCCGAACAGAAATTACCTGCATACGAATTCTAAATCACAGGAAAAATAAAAATGTGAGAGCATAACACATAAAACACATATACATAGAGATTTCCCACTGGATCTCAAAACCGAGACTACCAACTTGATTTTTCATTATTATTCATTTCAATGTTACAATACATATTTATACATGCCGAAGCATCAAATACCATGGACCGAAAACCATCGCGTCCAAAACCATGGACCGAAAACCATAGGTATGTTCGCACAACCTAATATAGGGTCCAAATTTTTTTTTCTCGGGGCGCTGCCCCAAACCCCATAGAGGGGGGCTACCCGCCCCCCTCAAACCCCCCGGACAAGGGGCGCTGCCGCCCCC
>APFE031011875.1:81465-119845 GCA_000404065.3 Pinus taeda | reverse complement strand
TATGGGGCACAATAATAATAATATGGGGACTACATGGGCACAACAATATAATAAGGGGGTTTTACTAATAACAATAAGGGGTTGCACTAGTAGTATGGGGACCTAACATGCCCCTCTCCTTCAAAAAGTGTTGTCCTCAACGCTTGAGTAGTTCTGGATGCTTCTGTATAAAATTCTCATCCTCCCATGTGAAGTGAAAGATAAATATTTAGATCTCCTTAAATCTTATAAAGATGTTTTTTCTTGGTCCTATAATGAGTTGAAGACATATGATACAATACTCATTGAACATAAAATCCCTTTAAAACCAAAGCTAAGCCTTTCAAGAAAAAGTTAAGGAGAATTAATCCAGACATTCTTCCTACCATTAAGAAAGAACTTAAAAAACTACTCAATGGAAAGATCATAGTTCCACTGAGGTATTTCGATTGAGTAGCAAGTTTAGTTCCAATAAGAAAGAAAAATGGTGAAATCAAACTATGTGTAGATTTCAGGAACTTAAATAAATCATCTTTGAAAGATAATTATCCATTACCCAAGATGGACCAATTGATTCAAAAATTTTCAGGTGCTAATAGAATTTCAACGTTAGATGGCTTTCTGGATGCAATTAGATCATGGTGAGCCCAGAAGATAGAGAAAATACGGCATTCACAACTCCTTGGGGTACATTTATATATGCAAGGATGCTTTTCAGATTAGCCAACACTGGAGCTACCTTTCAAAGGGCTATGGATTTATAATTTTTGGGTAAGACAAATAATTTTTTTGTCATTTATCTTGATGATCTGACTACATTTTCTAATTATGATAAAAAATATTTAAAGCACTTGAGGTATTTTTTTTTACAGGTGTAGGAAGTTTGTGATATCACTCAATCCCAAAAAGTCATTGTTTGCAATCAAAGAAGGAAAATCGCTTAGCCATATTATTTCTAAGGAAGGAGTGGTCATTAATCCCAGAAGAGTTTTAGCTATCCAAGTGCTTTAATTACCAAGGAATAAAAAGGAAATTCATGTTTTTTCTGGAAAAAACAACTTTTTAAGGAGATTTGTACCTAATTATGCTTAAATAGTATCACTGATATGTTGAGGAAAGATCATGCAGTCAAATGGAAAATTCCAGCAAGATTTTCTTTTGACCAAATTAAGAAAGGTATTTCTGAAGCTCCAATATTAGCTAGTCCAAACTATTCTGAACCATTTAGCATTTTTTCCTTTGCCTCTGAAACCACCTTAGTTGTTCTTTTAAAAAAGAATGAGAATGGAGATGACCAACCTATTTCATTTTTTAGTAAATTTATGAGAGATGTTGAACTCAAATATGATATTATTGAAAAAAATGCATATTCCTTAGTTCAAGCCTTAAAATATTTTAGAGTCTATTTCCTTCATTATCAAAACTACAAAGTTGGTGAAAGGTAAAGGTTTGGCTAAACTCTTAGCTGAGTCAAATTGTAAGTTTTGGGGATAAACTATGTTTTGGAAATTTCAGCAGAGAAGAATCCACAAGAACCTTCTCAAACTTCAGTAGATAAGAATCCACAAGAACCTTCCCAAACTTCAGCAAAGAATAATCCACAAGAACCTTCTCAAATTTTAGCAGAGAAGAATCCACAAGAACCTTCTAAAATTTTAGAAAAGAAGAATCCATAAGAACCTTCATCTTAAATTCAATCAACTCCTATTCATAATGATGAGAAATTCTTGTTATGTGAATGGTACATTGATATTGTACATTTTCTTAGATATTTTGAGTGTCCATCTAAATTTACAAAGAATCAATGCAAGATGCTAAAGTTGAAGGCCATAAAATATTGTATCATCAATGCAAATCTGTATTGGAAGGATCCACTCAATATCCTTTTGCTTTGCTTGACAGAAAGTGAGACAGAAGGAATTATTAATAAATTTCATGTAGGTATTTGTGGAGGACACTATGCTTGGAGAGCTACAATATATAAAATTTTGAGAGCAGGATTTTATTGGCCGACTTTGTTTGCACAAGTAGGAGCAAAGGCTATAATTTTTACTCAGTGTCAAATGTTTGCTGGAAATCAAAGACTAGCATCACTTCCTTTAGTTCCAGTACTAGTTCAAGCACCTTTCCTACAGTGGGGATTGGATTTCATCGGAGAAATTCATCTAGTGTCAAGCAGCCAACATAAATGGATATTAACTGCCACAAATTACTTTAATAAATGGGTAGAGGCAATTCAAATTAGTAATGCAACTTACACTGTAGTTATTAAATTTATTGAAGAAAATATACTATCTAGGTTTGGATGCCCCCAACAAATAGTTACAGATAATGCAACAACATTTAGCAGTGTTAAAATGCTTGAATTTTGTCAGAAATACCAAATTTTGTTGCATCATTCTACCTCCTACTATCCACAGGGAAATGGTCTGGCATAATATTCAAACAAGAGCCTGGTTAAAGTCATTAAGAAAACACTGGAAGACCACAAAAGGAGTTGGGACAACCATCTCATATATGCAGTTTGGGCAAACATAATATCTCCAACGACGTAAACAGTTAAATCTCCAATTCAGCTTGTTTATGGTAAAGAAGTCGTATTTAATACACATCTAGTTTTTCATGTCATGAGATTTTAAGAATAATAAAATGAATAACCTGATGACTTTTCTAAGAGAATCAACAAGATTATAGAACTTAAAGAAAACAAAGATGAAGTTCATTATAAGCTTAAGAAATATTAGAGTAAAATGAAGAGTCTGTTTGAAAGAAATGCTAGAGAAAGAGATTTTAAAGAAGGAGATTTAGTATCAAGATGAGATGCTAGAAGGGAAGATAAAGGAAAACATGGAAAGTTTGATAATATCTGGTTTGGACCTTTTAACATTGTAGAGGTTAATGGCAACAATACTTTTATCTTGCAGAAATTGGAAGGACAATATTCCTCATTTCTTGTCAATGGGAAATATTTGAAGCATTATATCCAATGTTGAGATTCCTTCATTCATTCATCATTTGTACATCATGAGATTGTTTTTATTTTCAAGAAATGTGTGATTGTTTTCAACAGAGACCCCATTAGCCCGAGGAGAAGGCACATGGATCTGCAAGTTCTCTGCATCCTACAGGATGAAGCAGTCCCCAGTTGGAGCCGATTTTGTAAGATAAATGGTTTTGATAAGTTAGATATTTATAAAATAGGGTAAAAAAAATAAAATAATGAAAATATAATTTTTTTTGAAAAAATGATGAAAAGAACCCCATGAAAAGAAAAACAAATGTACAAGTGAACAAGCTCAAATCCCATTAGAAATAATTATTGTTTAATCATATAGCATAATAATTATCAAACATATTTAAATTTATGTTTCAAATTACGAAATAATTCAACCAAACTATTTAATCTTGGTTGAAATTAGTAGATAGGATAGATTAGAGAAAAAGTGACCAAAGCATTTAAACTTGATCAATTACATCATACACACTAGAATAGGGTTAGAAGTAACTTTAAGAAATAAAAAGAGGGTCTGCTAGATCAAATGCACCCTTAGGAGATATTAATCATGCTTTAAATAAATTAATCTTGGTTAAATAATGAACTAATCATGTCATTTAAACATGATTAGAAATTTGTAATAAGAATTAAGCATTGGGTTGTATTTTAAGGTCGGGAGACAACATTTATTTGGGCTTGTGATATTGCAAAGGCACCTTTCAACGGCCATGATTTTCCCTGCCTGGATCAATGGCGGGGAAACAACTTCGCACCCCCTCATCCCATTTCTCGTTAACTTCATGAGGGGGGAAGCAATATTTCTTTTCCCATGCCCCACACAAACTGGCACTTCCTCACGACTTTGCACTCCCTTGTTGAAAACGACATACAATCATTCCACCCCCTGTCCCCCTCTGAAATCTGCCTATCACTGCTCCTCTCCCACCAACAGTCACCACGTCACCTCCCATACTTTACCTTCTGCTAATTACACCATTCCACTTGTCATTCCTCCATTTTCTCACTGCCTATTTCCGTTGCCATCTACCCATTATACATTATCCATTGCAAATTTCCAGTTGCCCATTAATACATCTAAATCTCATTTTGTAATGGTTCTAGCCACAACAACAATTGATCTAAGTCCTATAAAATCCATCTCGTCCCATCCTGTGCGAATCTCCTAGTTGCGCGGTTATTATTTTTTATTGCAGGTACTATTTTCATCTCTCACAACCCTTACTATTTCCAGTACTTGACAATCCCAGTAAATTTAGATCCCACTACCATTGACAGAGATTCATCGCTCATCTAGGTACCTATTCACGCTAGGTATTTGTTATCTTTTCCTTCTCAAATTTCTCAAACATGGCACCAAAGGGAAACGACCAATCCTCTAGTAGAAAATCAAAAAGTGAGGATAACCCTAAAACCTCTGCTACCCTGGACCTCGACCATATGCCTTTGGTAGACCAATATTACAAGATTGTTGATATCAAGTGTGAATTTGACCTGTTCAAATTACATCACTTGTTGAAGAAAAACTACTTAGACTAACTAGTTGAAATTAATCTTTGGTAATCCCTGTTACCCATGTTCATTTTCCCACAGACACACTATTTCCTTGATCTTTGGTCCATAATGGAGACATTCTAATATCAATTGCCCCTAAAACCATAAATTAGATGTTGCTTGTTCCTCAAAATGACTCCCTCAACCACATTTTTGCACCTGTCCTTGCGGATTTGTATCATAAGCTCACCTTTCCTCAGACAGCCCATATTTTTGAGATTTTCCTTCTAGAATATTCTCAGCTTCCCATGAAAAATCCCCCTTATCCAGCTTCTATGTTCCCAAAGAAAGCCAAATAGATCACTGCTTTAGTTTCTTGCCTTTTCGGGTATCCATCAAACCAATGGGTAGATGAGCCTATTCTAGGCTTTCTATCTATTTTCTCTAATGAACATAAGACAACATTCATGTTTAATTTTAGCCAATTTCTGGCTGATAATATGCATAAACAAATGATGAAGCTTACTACAAAAGGCATGTTTAAATACGCATTTGTATTAGTCTATATGTTTCTTTTTCAACAAGGATATAAATATCCAATAAATTTACATAAACAAGATGATCAAGGCATCAACCAATCAATTATATAGTGGATTTCATTAGTCAGGAAAAACTCAACATAGTTTAAATTTGCAGACTTCATAGTCAGTTTTGTTCATATAGTTGTGGGGCTTCTTAGCAGTCAGAGTGAGCCAAGGACTAGTTCAAATATTAAAAGGGTTTTGCACCTGAGTGCACAGACAAAAACTGGAGACTGGTATTTACACCATAATTATAGAGAAAAAAGGATATATGGATGTGAGCTTGCTCCATACAAGCTGCCTAAATATGTTCTAATGAGGATTTTCTCTTTGGAATACATAAGGCAGATGATCAATATGGATGAAATCCATTTTGTCTCAGGTAAAAGAAAATCACAATATAATATCAAGACTGAAGTGGGACCACTCATATGTAATACCAAAACAGCAGGAGATGAGGCAAAATCAATCCTCAAGTAATTCAATTTTTAGCCCAGTTTCACTTGGTCATAACCCATTTAGCATAATTTCTAATTTAAGGGTGGATCTCAAAACCACATCTTATAATCATACCCCCAGACCAGAGATCGAGAAGTTCATGAATCAAGAACATCGGGAGGAAAACACACTACAAGAAGCAGAAGAGTAGATTCTATCTACAACCACTCTCCAAACTCCAATACCTCAAGATAAACAAGGAAAAACCATCATCTTCAGCATGTACAAAAATAAGTGCCCAAGAATTCATCGTTCAATAGAAAAAGTAGAGGAAACATCTCAAATATGTCACCATTCAGGATGAGGAAGAACAATAAACTATTGTTATGTTTGGCTTACAGGTTCCCACAGGTTCGTAGGAGCTCTTCCCTGATACCCCATCCTCCGCAGTCTTAGAAAAATCCTTTAGAAAAATCACAATCAACAAAATTGGGTGAACATGATAATCCCAATATTTTTCAGTAAGTTTTTGCAAATTAAGAAAAAAATTGAAACACTCAAAGCCAACACCTATACTCAGTTTTGCATTCATACTTCCACCTCCTAGCATAAGTTGTTAACAACATTTGATAGTGTGAAGGGAAGGATGCGAATGGAATTATTACAAGCTCAAGTAGCATCTCCAAAAACCCCTTCAAACTATAAGAAGACTATCTTCTCATTTGATGCAAAGCAAATACATCCAATTGATAAAATGGATATGCATAGATAGTCTGGAGAAATGATTTTCTCCACCATGAAAAATACTACTACGACACTTTCAAATTTAAAGATATATCTCACCAATGTCGAGTCACAATTAAAATTGGAGAAAATTTCTTCATTGGCAAAGGATACTAAAATCAAAACATTGGAAGATTTGGTGATAAAGTTGGTTTATGATCCCAATGATGTCAAAGCAGTGGAGGAGATCCTCAAGAAAAAGAATGAAAACATAGAAACACTTAGGAAACAACTGAAGTTACCTTCTACAGTGGATCCAAAAACAAAAGAGATAGAAGAAAATGAGCAACATAAAGGCGACATGCACAAACTAATCATTGAGAAAAATATACAGATAAAGAAAATGGAGGAATAGATAGAGAAGCTACTTAAGGAAAAAGAAGAGGTTGCACAATTGACTATAGCACTAGTAATAGCCATACTAATTACAGTTGCAGGGATAGCAGTGTATTCGACATCATTACGAGATGACTTGAACAAATTTATGCAGGACCTGTCTCTTCAGAGACAAGAAAATGATAAGCTCTGGCAGAAACTAAAGAATCTAGAAGCACAAAAGATAAAAAGTGATACCCTCTTGGTGGAAGAGATGAATAAATCTCACCAACTAGCCAAGAATATTGATTAATTATAAAATCAAACACTGGTGGCTTACACATTGGCCCAGGCCAAGGAAAGAATTTGGTTGGATATAAATCATGCCATAACTGAGATTTGGCCATCCATTCAGATTATTTTTGAACAAGAAGAGTTAATTAATAGGTGCAAAACAACCATTGAACAAGTCAGAATAGCATTGGGAAAAAACCAGCTAAGGCTACATCCATGATCAAAGTGTTGAACTCAAAGACTAGATTAGAGTTAGAGTAGATCCAGATTGCAAATGGGACAAAGATCATCCTAGAAATCAAGAAGGTATTGCAGAAAATGAATTTAATGAATCAAGTTTTTTACAAAATTAGACCCAAAACATGGGCTTTTAGCCCCAAAGCTATACTTGGGGAATCCCAATCCCAACAGGCCCCCAACACAAACATCATGACTCGCCCTCGAGTCACTTGAAAAGTGCAGAGATATTTGCACGAAGACCTTCCAGCACGACCTGTATGACCACAACCTTGGCAGTGCACTGAGCTATCACCTGCTTCACGTATTCGACCATTGGCTCAGTCACTACTCATGAACTATCGGCCTGAAGCTTTTTCTGAGTTGCTTGCAGAGTTACAAGCTTTCCTTCAATAGATCATGTTACCTTGTAAGCCTCATCTAGCTAGGGCTTCAGCCTTGCCTTCATCACTGCTTCCTTTTGGAGCACTACATCCAATTGTTCTTTCAACTGCTTGGCCTCTTGTAGCTTTTCTAATATTTGTGTCAGTGTGACAGTTCATGCTATTCCCTTGACCTCATCATAGCATTGTTGTAGCTCACGTGTTTCCATCTCTAGTCGCTGTACATTGGGGTCCTCTTGCAAGCTTGTTAGGACCTCAAACAACTGCTCAAAAAGTTGCGTATAGTCTGCCACTGCACTGTCCATCACTGTTACTGCTTCCATGGCAGTGGTTACATGTTGCTCCTTTACTTTTGGCAAAGTTGAAGGCTAGGCCTTCAACTGCAATTTTTTGATCTGCAAGTTTATATCCAACTAAACCCTTGCCATTTCTATTCAAGTGTCGCGCACCACTATGACTAGCTTGCATACGCATACCTCAACTAGTTATTCCATAGGAATGGCCAACTCCAGGACCATTCGACATGCCTCCTCAATGACCTGCATAATGCGCTTGTTCGTATTGGTCGCCTCGATCATAGTGGTGATGAAAAAGTCTCATTGTAGTGCCATCTACTCATTGTTAATCCGTTGTTCACTAATCACCTAGAGGGCATGGTGCTCACAGGCCCTCAGCTTTTCAATCACTCCATCCTGCAAGAGGTGGAGCGCTTCACCAGGGAGTGCTACCAAATTCAACCCTACTACCTTTAGGGCACTAGTAGTGGGCTTTTCAGCTTCATTCTCTGTGGTCAATGCTCCATCAGGCAACACTATCATGCTAGAGGCCTTTGTGTGCAGCATCTCGACTGCCTCTGAAGTGTTGATAGCAAGTCTGGTGGACATCATGCCAGCCTGAGACACATGGGTTTGCAACTCTTGTAAACCTGTCTGGATAGCCCCCAAGATTATCTATTGCTGCTGCTCAAACTGTTGCAGGGCCTTCGTGGTAACATCCTGCACCGTGTCACCGATGTTGTGCAGATCACCCTCTATTAGCATGATAGGGTCCAATGATGTCTTGGTACCCTTTGATTTCTTCCTAGACCCTCCTTTCTCCTGCTCCCTTGGGTGCTTGTTGCGGGTGAATGTCTCCTAAGGGTCCACACCGTGCTATTCTATCTTCTCATCTATCTCATCCTTTGTCTCAAGTGAAGGTGACCTCGTGCCTTTGTCAGAGCCTCGCTCTGTTCCACCTGTGTGATTCCCTGTCTATTGAGCGGCTATGCGCTCCACCTAGGCCTTGTCAGCAACCTCATTTTTCCTCTTTTTGGCCAATTGTGTCATATTAAGCTTGGCCTCCTCCTTCATTCTCTACATAGTGGACTTGCTTCCTCCCATCGCCAAGTCTGTTGTAGCGTGCCACTCTACCGGCCATTGATCAAGTACCACATCAATGGCATCATCTGTTGCCAAGTAAGGCAATTCGTATCATTTCTACATAGGGTCCTTCCACGCCCTGATGTACACATGGTGAAAGTATGATTTAAACTCTTCATAGCCTTGCAGGTTGGCATACATTGTAGGTGACAGCCATGGTTTGTGATTGATGGCCATGTGGATGTTCATCTCCATCAAGATCCAAAAGATATTTTTGTCCTTGATTCACTATGCATCTTTGGTCGCCCACAGCATAGCATACTTCTCTGCTTCTGGTAGGTTTGGCACAACAGAAGGGAATTCACTATCCTTTGGCAGCTCCCACGCTATGGGCACAATTTACAGCAAGAGACACGCATAGTGGAATATCTTGCTGAGCTCATGTGCTTCGCGATAGGTTGCTAGGGACTCACCACAAAGGTAGTCCGACCAGTTGAACTAGACTCCTTCAGCACACTAGGCTATTAGCGCAACGACAGATGCTAGTACCTCATCAGTGTGACACTTCCTCATCACTTTCCCTACTAAAATATGCATAGCTACTTTTACTGCAAAGTCACAGATGCTGGATATAGCATATCTGCGTGGCTTCTTCATTAGCTTAAACTTTTCTTTCATGAACTCTGCAAGGGCTTGCTCACCACCTTTTCCACCAAATATCATGGCTGGATTTTCTCCAATATAAGGCAACTGCGTTATCCTATGGATCAATCTATCCATGATGGGTATTGGCTCCTCCAGCCACAGACACCCATCATACACCAAGCACAGCAGCTGCTTGATGACGAATACAATAATTGGGGTGTAGTTGTAGTGCAGCACCCAAAGTAGGTTGAGAAAACCTACCTTGTCTACTCCTCTGAGCCACCTCCATGGATCTAATGCGGTCATTCCAGTGTTTCTATCAATGATGTGATGCATCAACTGCTTAGTCACCAGGTGTGGGAACTTCTCATGATTGACCAAGTCCCAGTCTTCAAGTTTCAGCAGAGGAACCCGCCCCATGCGTGGTCCCTCAAAAGTAATTTCATCTAAAAATAGAGGGGTTTGCAAGGGGACCTTACTCTCATCGATGTCTTTCGACCCCTTGGTCTTGCCCTTGCATGAAGCGACATACTCAGGCAACTGAGTGATAGGGTCAGCACCTTGGACCTCAACCTCTTCCACTTGTACTTCCACATCCTCATCATCGATCAAGACGTCTTCAATTTCTTCCTCCTCCGACTTAAAATTGATGGCTTTTCCCTTCTCATTTGTGGTAGGCTTTGGTGGATTTCTTCTTGGAGATGCGTGCACCAATATTGCAAGCTACTTGCCCTTCTTATCCTTTGCACTCTACTTGGTTGGGGTTGGCTTTGGTCTCAGCATCCTTGGTGATTTAGGGACTTCCGCTAATAATTCAGCCACTTTTGGAGTAGCTACTTCTAACTCCATCCCCATTTCCAGTACCGACTCCTATGCTTTAGTATTTATGGCTTCTGTGGGCACCAACATAATGCTTTCCAATAGTGCTTGCAATGTCTCTGGTAAGTTTGCAAACGCTGGAGTCGCTTTCAAAGCTTCGAAGAATTCTCAGTTCATGTGTGCCTAAGAACTAAACAACTCAATTCTCAAAATGCCAAGTGTTTTTCATTAGACAACCACTTGTAACTTATAGGGCATTTTGAATTAATTAATGTCGGATTGGAGGCAGATCTTCAAGTATCTGACCCATAAATTTCATCTTAAATGTTGGGCATCTACTCCGTTTGTCCACATTTCTACTGTAAAATCATGAACAGTGACTTTAATGGTCACTTTCTGGCTAACCTACATGATTCTCCCTGGGTAGCACAGCTCCCTTTGCACTATCGCGAACCCTGTGACACTTCCTTGCTTCACATAGTCCTCAAATCGTGTAGCTCTCCAACCCGAGCAATGTAGTTTTAGTCCCGTGCCTCCTTTCAGCTACCTGGAGCACTAATATTGGGCTACCTTCATAGAGTCACATGGTCAGACCACCAGTGTATGGCTTCAATTGACTTCCATTCACCTTTCTTGCTAAGGGATCTCCATTCAATTTGACCAGCTGTACCACTCCTCCATCGGTAATCTCCTTAATGACATAGGGCCCTAACCATTACATTCTAAACTTCTCAAGAAATTTATCAAACTTACTATGACATAAAAAAACCAGGTTGTTTACCTTAAAAGGTGCACATCTTAATGTGCCGATCATACCATGCTTTTTCACACTACTTTTGGACTTGTTGGTGAAATCCATCTAGAAATCTCTCTTCCTCAAGCTCATCCAGCTGTGCGAGCCTTTCCTCCAAGGCTCTGTGATCCATCATACCTGTGAGTGCCACTATGCATAGACTAGGCATGATGTATTCCATGGGCATTACTACTTCAACACCATAGACAAGCTGAAAGGGTGTATGTCTAGTCAACTTCTTGCATGTTGTCCGATAGGCCCATAGTACTACGAATATGCGTAGGTCCCAATCACTTTGCTGAGCATTGCAAACCTTGATCAGTGCATTCTCTAGAACTTTATTGAATGCTTCCACCATCCCGTTAGCTTGCAGGTGATAATGTGTGCTCTTCTGGTGATATACCTCACATTCCTTCGTTAGCACACTGATCATCTCATTTAGAAAGTGTGTGTCGTGATCACTCATCAAAATCTTTGGATAGCCAAATCACGTCAATACATAATCAAAGAGGAACTTTGCAGCAATCACGCCTGTGTAATCCTTCACACGCTGTGCCTCTATCCAATAAATCGAATACTCCGTCGCGGTGATAATGTACCACACTCTCGTCTATCCTTGGGGTTGGATGGGTCCCACAAAATCTATCACCCATTTCTCAAAGGGTTGTAACGTCATATGTGGATTCAGAGGCATCTCATCCCTTTGTGATGGCCTGCTAGTCCTTTGACACACATCACATGCCTTACAATATGCTTTTGAGTCCTAATGGAGGGTTGGCCACCACAACCTTGTGCGCAAAACCTTTTGCACAGTTTCTCTTCCTACATAATGTCCTCCTGTGGTACCCCCATGAGTGTCCAGGAGGATGCTGTTTCTTTCAAACTTGGGTACATATCATCACAATATCTCATCAGACCCCATTTTGCACAAATGCCCAGCAATGACAGAAAAATATGCCACGCACACCACTAACTCCTTCTTTTGTTTAACGGTGTATGCCTCCAGGGTAGTTCCTGTTATCAAGAAGTGTATTATATCCTCAAAATGACCATCCACGATGCACACTGCAATTAATTGCGTGTCAAGTATTCCCTCCTCCAAATTATTGGGCTCTTCCCCTGTTTCAATGCGCGACAGATGGTCTGCTCCCGCATTCAGTCGTCCAGGCTTCAGAATAACTTCAAAATCATATTCCTAGAACAATAATAGCCACCTGTAGATTCTCCCCCCCAACACAAGCTTATTGATCAGGTACTTTAGTGCAAAGTGGTCCGTATATATCTTAAAATGGCCTCCCAGTAAGTAGTGTCTAAACTTCTAGAGCGCATATACCATAGCTAACCCTTCACGCTCGGTGTTGGAATAGTTATTCTCTGCCTTGGATAACCTTATGCTTGCAAATACGATAGGATGGTCCAAGTCTCCTTTGCCAGCCTATGTTAGTACTGCTCCCACCTCTGTACATGACACGTCAACATGTACATGAAATTCCTTCTTCCAATCCAGGAAGACTAGAATCATTGCAATGACCATCTTTTCTTTCAATACATCCAAGCTCTTCTTACAGTCCTCATTCCAATAGAATGTGACATCCTTCTTCAAAAACTTCTCCATAGGTGCAGTGATCTGGGCATAGCCTTTGATAAGCTTTCTATAGTATCCAGTATGTCCTAGGGTAGCATGCAACTGTTTCACACTCCTTGGCGCTTCCAATTTTAGTATCACTGTGATCTTCATAGGATCTACCATTAATCCTTGTTTGCAAACCACATGACCTAGCAAGGTCCCAAAAGGAACACAAAACAAACACTTCTTTAGATTGAGCACGATCTGGTATCGTCGATAGGTATCTAACATTAGGCAGAAACTAGCAACATGGCATTTCACCAACCCAAAACATAGTCCAGTCATCAAATTATACTTCCAAGAACTTATGAAAAATTCCTTGAATGTCACAACGGCTACACGTGAGAAAATCGTAGGCACATTCTTTAATCCAAGCAGAATTATAGTGTACTAAAAACACCCCCACTCGGTTATGAATGTCATCTTGCTCCTATCCTCTGGCACAATTTTGATCTGATGGTACCTAGAGAACCCATTAGTGAAGGAATATGGTTCCTGGCCACCTACACTATCCAACACTTCATTAATGAATGGAGTCAAAAAAGGATCATGTACGCAAGCGTCATTCAACTTTTTGAGATCCACACAATCCTTATTTCATCCTTATTCTTCTTCTCCTGTACCACCATTGGGCTTACCCAATCAGATTCTTCCATGGGCTCAATGATGCCTACCATGAGCATCTTCTATAGCTCTAAGCAGACCTTCTCCTTATACTTCGGATTGAGACGATAAGGCCTTTACTTAACTAGCTTTGCATCAGGCTTCAATGTGATTTTCATAACACTTAGGTCCTCGATTATCCCTTTTAGGTCCGTAAACTTGGTGGGGAATAAATCCTAGTATTCGCGGAGAAATTCAGGACCTAATCTACCATCACATCATCCAAGTAATCTCCAACCTTCACGAATTTGGGCTCTACCTCTGTGCCAATGTTTACCTGTTTCATTTTCAGTGGCATAGTTTTATCAGGATTCTCAATCTATGGTCCTTCAACCTCATGGTGACCTTCTGTTTCAGGGATGTTAATATTTCGCGGATCCTCATCCTCTTCTCCCACAATTACGTTATAGAATTCCAGTGCATGACTCAGCTGAGTAGCCCTCTCAAGCTAAATCAATTCCAAAGGATCCTGCGGTGTCCTAAAGATTACTGCTTTCACCTCTTGTAGTGCCTTGTCAATACATTCAAACCCATCTTCAAAGCTGAATTTCATTATGAATCCTTCGTGAAAAATATCCCATTCACATGTACCATGGTAGAGCATTGTTTCTACATACCAGTTCATCAGGACGCCATCCAGGGTGTGACAAAACAAGTGCACCCATTCAGGTTGGGGCTTCTCTCCATAAGCCTGAGCCCATTTGGCTAAGTGCACGCACAGATCATCCTATCCATCATACTCGCCTTTTATTAGTACCTTAAGCTTCCAAATCATGTCCTCATCATCCTCCTACATTCACACCAATCATCAAAGCTTCCCTTGTGCGTAACCCACCATCTTGTTGGTGTAGCATGCAGTGCCCATTCCAACACCTAGAAGCATTGGTTTTCTGGTACCTCCCTCTCAAATGCATCCAAAAAGATATCCATATCATTCAAGCCATCATAAACGGGCAGATTTCTTACCTCTTACGACACACAATTCAATGACTGGGTCATCATGTTACATCTCAGTGCAGTTACTTCATGTAACTAATTTTGCCAATGCTCTAATTATTCGTCAGAGTCCAATATGCATGAAGTCTCGAGAGCCCATGTAATTTGTCCATACTCTATTGGATTCACCCAATCTTGTTCTCATGATGTTATCTTACAGATATAGTCCAGATCATCATCACTCTCATAATCGCAGACTGGTTTAGCGTAGCGCGATCCCTCAGCAGGATCTAGGGGTACTATCATGCAGAGTGATTTCTTCTCAAATATCATCTTTCACTTATTTAGGTTGATTACCCCATTCATATCAATAGCCCAATCAATTCCAAGGAGCACAAGATAGGGGTTGTTGTCATCCACAATTTCTATTACTTCAAAGTCAACCAGCATGCTCGCACCTTAAATATCTACAGTCACCCCTTATAGTCACCCCATGGGGATGATCTTCTATTGATTTGAAACCCTTAGTTGAATCGGAGACCATTATAGCATAGGTCTCCCATCCGTTCCCAAGTCTGATTCAGTAGGATGTTCGTGCCTGACCCTAGGTCCAAAATAACTTGATCCATTTCATGCTCTCCTATCTACGCGGTCAGTCTCATTTCCCGCCTCATCCTTGTTTTATGCTTACCAATCTTTTGTACTATGTGCAGCTCACCTAGAGTGCTTCTGGTGCATCTATTTATGATCTCTTGTAACCCCTTCACAGCCTTGCTATCACATAGTAACTTCATGTAGGTCTCCAAGAAGGTTGTAAGCATAGAGGGGTCCATCCCCTGATCAAGCTTATCCTTTCTTCGTGAGGTGGAGGCCTCAATGAAGCTCTTCTTTCCTTCCATGAATGTTTCACGTGTGCACTCCAAATCAAACTCAACCTCCTTCACTGGAGCTTTGTGAACCCATGTGTTGTCTTTGGGTTGTTTCCCCTTGTCATCTCCTATTGTGATTCCACTATAGAGCACTATATTCATTTTCTGATCCTCTTCGTGTGGCTCAGACCTCATCATTTGCAGGTTCTGAGTCGGCTGAGGTGGTAGTGCCCCTTTGTCATGTATCCTTGCTATCAACATAGAATATTCTTTTGTTTCATGATCAAATAGAGTGCAATACTTGCACGATGGACGTGTTGGGCTGGTGCAATTGCGGGCATAGTGTCCTAGTCCTCTGTAATTGTAGCAGATTAACTATCCCCGACCTCTGCTAGGTCATCCTCCACCTTAGCCTTGTCCGCACCCTTGAAAGTCTGTCTATGCCATCCCCATGCTTTGGTCAGGGGGCCACGTTTATGCCTATACCCTATAGGTGGGTGTTCTATCCATCATCAATTCATAGCTTCTGTAGTTGCACTTTTCATTCCCTATCGACCTACAGAAGTTGCAGAACAATTGCTGCAGTGCCTTTACAAACTTATACAGCAAATGATAGTTATTTGTGGCATGTTTTCCTACTACCTGACATATAGCACACCACAATGCAAGCCCCATGCTTGTTCTTGCCTAAGCTTCTAGCCTCAAAGGCATTGGCCCTCCTCCTGCAATATAGTTCGCAAAGACCAAGCAATGGTATTTTTCATGCCCCTAACCCTTGCATTTCAGACATAATACCTCTTTGTGCACCTCTAGTCTAACTGTTATGTCCTGCTTCAAACATTGCATCTCAAGGAAAAGATTTTTCAACTACGCATAGATCTGCTGAACCCCTAGATTTAGATCTTGCATCAGGGTTTCATGCAGTCCCATTGCAATCTCCAAGGCCTCTTCCTGAGTTGATATCTTCTGTTGTGATAGCGCAACCCTTAGGTGTGGTAGAAGTGAGGTCACAAACCATTCACAATGTTATCCATTTGTTAAGTTCATGTTAGCTTCATGGATTTTACATTGCAACCTCTAATCTAATTCCCAAGGTGTCTCACCTGGTTGCATCACGATTTCCTTGAACCCCACAATCAACTGTGCTTTAGATTTAGTCCTACTGAATTCTTTATTTAGTGTTGTTTGGTTGTCTGCCACTCTAGCATTTGAGTTATCATTAGAGTACTTGATGTACTAGGTTAGCATGCGATGTTACAAAGCAATGACCAGTGTTGCCTTCTTCATGTGACCATCTATAACACCTTAAGATTCCCATATATCTTTCACGATGAACCAGAACTGGGATGGGTCCTCATTTCCCAAGCCTTTGAACAAAGGCAACTTCACTGAGTTTTCCATACTAAACTACGGTGGAGGCGGAGGTGGTATGGGTGAAGTAACAGGTGATGGTGGTGAAGTTGGAGGTGGTATGGGTGGAGGTGGTAGTTGTGGGAATCCTTGTCTTATTAACTAAATAGCACTTTGTGGAGAAACCTGCGCTACTCCCTCTTCTTCACCTCATGGAGGTGAAATTAATGGACTATATTCAGGACCCTCTCTCCCTTCGTTCTGGTAAGGTTTTTTTCTTCGCGTAGCCCCGAACATCAAGCTAGCTACATAACCCACCTTTTGTATAATACCATTTTAATCTAGGTATTCAAAGATTTCAAGTACTTACCTCACGGTCCTTTGAAAAAACTTCGCTATGCTTTGCTATAGCTGACTAAGGTATCAACCGAGAATTTAGTCACAAATCCTCCTATGATGTGATCAAGCTAATGATTGACATTGTCGGTGATCTTATCCTCATATGCATCCAATATTTGTACTAGCTCTGGGGTCCAAACAATAGGACCATCAAGTTTCCACCTTCCTTGGCTATCTGCTTGCTTCGTGGTCCACTTGTGTAGCTCAACCGAAAAGGAACAGAAAAAGATCTCGTGGATATCTATATATAGGTACCTATATAGCCATTGTTCCTTTGTTTTTCGTGGACTTCTATTCTCCAGCACCACAAATTCATGGATTTTCCTCTCCAACCAATCTCCAATCTCTTTCTTAGTTGGATTCTAGTGATATGACATCACACATCTCTTATGCAGATTCCGGTCCTAGCAACGGAACCATTTGTTGGCTTGTTGGTGCCTTAGCCAAACAAATCCCTACACTACCAGCCCTTTCGGCATCAGCTCGTAGAGCAGAGACCAAACTCTCACCCAAAGCAAAATGGGGGGATGCTAGAACCAAGTTTTTGCACCCTCAAATGATCGTGATGTCGGTTTATTCCATCTATTCCTACTTTTACGTAGGTCGTTAAGTTTTGGGGCTCTGTCTGCATAACCCCTTATTCCTCCCTTTGATACCTATGCAAAAGGGCATGACTGACCTTCACGCCACCCTACCCTTCAATTTAGATACTTTCACGCTACTAGGGTAGCGTACCATGCAAATTCCCAAGCTAATTCAAGTGTCTTACTTATCTTATTAGATAATCACAGTTACCACTGCGTAAACAAATGTTCTTACTTGCGTTCACTTAACCAACATGGTTACATACATCTGTGCATCATATAAGCATTATAAATGAAATTCATACATAACATGTCAAGGTGCAATAATAGGAAACAAAGAAACAAAATTCGTAGAATGCTTTTCTTTATCAATATCTTTAGATGATTACAGACTCTATTGGCCCTGTGCACACAACTACAGGGGTTTGCGCACTCAACTATGGACTTCCACCCTGGGCCTTTCTGCACTCATCTGCAGAGCCTCTACCTACGCTACGACTCGAAACTTAGACTTCTTACTTCGTAGATATGACTAGCTTAGCGACTATTTAACTACTTAGAGCTTACTCACTTAGCTCTTTTTATACAATCCCATGGTCCGCAGACCATGGGTAGATCTTTTACAGTTGACTTTACTTTAAAAGAATAAGGGCGGACAACCCTTTATGACTCATGACACCTTCACACTTTGCAACCATAAAATGCGGAGTCTTTACAAGTTTATTACAAAATTCAACCCAAAACATGGGCTTTTAGCCCCAAAACAGTCCTTGGGGGATCCCATTCCCAACAAGTAAGTATAAAAAGAGGTTTTATTTATTTACCATACCTCCACTTTATTTATATTTTTATTGATTTACACCCTTTCCATCGATGAAAACCATATTTGAAAACAGGGAGTCGTTCACAGAAGAAACCTTGGGACCACACAAAAGAAATCTTAGGACCAAATACAACCTCTCAAACTAGAAAATGGGCGATTGCAAACAAATTTAACATTGCAAAGCATAAAATCAAGCAATTGTAATGAAATATAACCTCCCAAAATAGGTGAATAGGGTCAAATGAATCCTTTCATAGTTTATCCGCCCCCTTTTTTGGTCTAAAATGAAAAAAAAAAATATTTTTTAAATAAAAGTTGGGCTAAATATATGAAATTGGTGTTTTATAAAAATTTCGCCCCACTAAAATGAAAAACCCCTTAAATTTCACCTTTGGGCTAAAATTATCCCCTAAAATTTACCATGGTTGGAAGGCTATTCGATCGCCTCAAGATGTTTCTTCACCTACTTTATTGACAAAATTTGATGGTCATTCTCGTAGAATGCATGGGATTATTCCAGCGTTTCCCATCTGTGTTGGGGGTAAGGTGGTAAATATTTAAGTAGAGATAGTTGATGTGAATCTAGATTACAATCTCCTTTTAGGTAGGAATTGGATTTATGATATGGATGTTATTGTGTCATCGTTATTTTGTATCCTTTGTTTTCCTCATGAAGGGAGAATCATAAAGGTCGATCAAATGGATTATTCTCCTGGTGACTCCCACACATCTTTTGAATCTACTGTTCCATTAGTAGATAATCGCAAGCAACCTATAGAGAATTTAGGAGTTGGAATGTACTCTTCCATAATGAGTGCCTTTGATCTTCCTGCTCCTATAGCTAGAATTAATGTTATTTCATCCTCCAAGGCACCTTCTCGAAGAGAGTTCTTTAGAACTCATTTTTTTTTTTTTCGGATCCTTGACCTTTACCCACATCTACCACCACATTAGATGAGGAATAGGTAGGTGGAATGGAATGTCCCATGTTTGTAGCAGAAATTACTTATCAGCCTATTGTTAACACTGTAGACTCTGATCCTACTCCTTTTTCACTAGAGGAGCTGCGGCTCCGACCTAGACTCTAGATTCGACTTCTGCTCAGGATTGCTTAGATACTATCTTGTGATTTGAAGAAGAAATTCTAGAAGAAATGATGGGTGTATGTTATCTCACAAACTGTTCCAATGAACATCTCTACGATTCCCAACACTATTGAAAATGTCTTCATTAGAGCTGACTATGCCCCTGAAGAAGTATAAACTTATACCAATCTCTTCAAAGAGTTTCGTGATGTGTTCACTTGGTCTTATGAGGAAATGCCTGGAATAGATCCATCTATAGTCTAGCATGAGATCAAGATGTACAAAAATGCAAAACCTATTCGTTAGAAACTTCAACCGGTAAACCCTAGAAAAGAAGAAAATATCAAAGATGAAGTTGAGAATTTTCTCAAGGCGGGTTCATATACCTTGTTCCTTTAATTGAGTGGGTCTTTAATCTAGTCCCCATAGACAAAAAGCAAGGAACGATCCATGTATGCATTGAATTTAGGGACCTAAATAAGGCTTGTCCTAAGGACAATTATCCCACACCCTTTATTGATCAAATTATTGATGAATGTGTGAGTAATGAAATTTTCTCGTTTATGGACGGATTTTCTAGTTATAATCAAATTACTATCCATCCAGAGGATCAACATAAGACACCTTTTATTTGTCCATGGGGTAAATTTGCATATAAAAAGATGCCTTTTGGCCTCAAAAATGTTGGAGCTACTTTTTAGTGGGCCATGTCATATGCTTTTCATGATATCAAGCACATTATCAAAGCTTACTTGGATGATTTACTTTCTCGTTCTCAAAAGAGAATTGATCATCCTAAACATCTTCGATTGATTTTTGAACGATGTTGTTTTTTATAAAATCCAGTTAAATATGAATAAGTGTGTTTTCACCATCACATCCAGTCAGTTATTAGGATTCGTCGTGTCGACTGAGGAGATTTGTGTAGATCCCTTCAAGGTTGAGGCAATACTTTGGTTTCCTTCCCCGTCCTCTATACGTCAATTTCAGAGTCTCCAAGGAAATGAAAATCCCTTGAGGAGATTTATAGCCAATTATGTTGAGATCACAAAAGGATTTATTAGATTTCTTAAGAAAGGGGTTCCATTTCTATGGGATGATTTTGCACAACACTCTTTCAATGCTTTGAAAAAAGCATTAACCTTTGCTCCTTTGTTGAGTCCACCTGATTATAGCATAGTTTTCCTTTTGTATCTCCCTGCAACATAATCAACTATTGGTATGGTTCTAGTTCAGTAAGATGATTCATTATGTGAGCATGTAATATACTATCTAAGTTGAGGCTTGGTAGCTCTTGAACTGTTATATTATCCCATTGGGAAATTAGCTTTGGCAGTGGTCCATGCTATCCAATGGCTTAGACATTACATTCTTCTTCGAAAATCTTTTGTCTTAGCAACCATAAATCCGTTTCAATTTGTTCTCAGTAGGCGAGTGATTAGGGGGGAATTTAATAGATGGATTGTCATTTCACAAGAATTCGACCTTGAATTCATGTCGGCTAAGTCTAAGAAATATTTAGTATTTGCAGAGTTGATCTCCGAGTTACCTTGTGAGGAAGAAATCATTTATGAGGAAACTTTTCCTGATGAACATCTGTTTCTTATTTCCTCACAAGATCCTTGGTATGGGTATATTATTATATATCTCCATAACTCAAAGTTTCTGCTCTCTTTTTTCCAAGGATGAACATAGAAAATTACGTCACCTCGCTAAAATTTATATTATTATAGGTGACACTTTATATCGTTGTGGGGTTGATTCAATCCTTATACGTTGTTTAACCTTGGAAGAAGCTGAGTTTGTGCTTATGATTTCCACAATGGAGCTTGTGGTGGTCATCTATCTAGGCTTGCTGCAACCCAAAAAGATTTGTGAGCAAGCTACTTTTAGCCTTCAATCTTCAAAGATTGTATTGAAGCGGTCAAGAGATGCCATCCCTGTTAGGTTTATACTCAGAAAATGCACACACATCTAGCTCCGCTTTTCCCTGTGATCATTGTCAGTCCTTTCACGAAGTGGGGTATTGATTTTACTACTTGTAATCCACCTTTGACAGGAAATCACAAGTATATCATCATAGTCATTGACTACTTTACTAAGAGGGATGAGGCTATGCCTACTTTCAAGATTGATGGTGAAACAACAACCTTATTTCTCTTCAATCAAGTTATTTCCTGGTTTGGTATTCCTAAAGAGATTGACACTGACCATAGTAGTCATTTCCAAAATCAAATGATGTTTGAATTGTCTCTCGAGTTGGGTTTCTAGCAGGAGAATTCATCTTTGTATTATCCTCAGACCAATGGGCAGGTCGAAGTTGTGAACAAATCCCTTAAAATCATATTGCAAAGGACGATTAACAAAGCTAGATCCAATTGGCACATCATGTTATATCTGGCCCTTTGGGCATAACGAATGTCAGTTAAGACTGGCACTGGTTTTACTCCCTTTCAACTAGTTTATGGGTTGGAATCCATTTTTCCTATAGAATGTGAAATTTCTTCCCTTAAACTGGTTGTTGAACTTCTTCTCGATACTTCTAATCTCAAATAACACCTTGTTATTTGGAACATCTTGATGAGAAATGTCGAGATGTCACAATAATAAACGAAGCTCATAAGAGGAGGGTAAAAACTCAATAGAATAAAGTTGTCCATCTTACAAATTTTTCTGAAGATGACCTTGTCCTGGTCTACGATCAAGACAAAGATGCCTTAGTGGCATGCAAGTTTAAATCTTTTTGGTATGGTCCCTTTATTGTAAAAGAATTTTTGAAAAAGGGAGCTTATGAATTGATTGATTTTGTAGGAAACAAGTTAGCGGAGCCCAGAAATGGGCTCCACCTTAAGAAGTAATTTGCTTAGGCTTTGGCCTAGCATTTACTTGATTGTATATATTGTATCATTGTACATATCTGTCTATTGGTTTTAGTGATGTTGATTTTTTGATCTTCTTTGGTAGGTATTGATGGACGATTTGATGTATCTAGAGTTCGTTGATGGTGCTAGTAGACACACCTAGAATCTTGCTTCCGTGGCTTGGGTGATTTATTATCCATCTAGCTAGTTGGTTTTGAGAGGAGTATGTATCAGTCCCACTTCAAATAATATCACCAAATATATTGTTGTTATTAATTTACTATTTGAGGCAATATCTCTTAATATTGATTCATTAGTAGTTTATTTAGATTCACAATTGGTGGTATCTCAACTGAATAAAATCTATCATGTGAGAGATCCTTATTTATATCGTCAATTTCTAAGAGTGCGTTTATTACAAATATCATTTGTTTATATCACATTTGTTCATATTCCATGATAAAAAAATTCCTTAGCATATTCTATTGCTAATCAAGCATTGGATAGGCATATAAATCATTCATCATATTAAAACATAAAAAATAATTGAAGCATCATTTGTATATATATGATCATCATGATAAAACCATCTGTATATAGATACAGTTTTTGTGTCCAAAATAATATATAAAATTAGGAAAAAATGTCCTACAAAATTAAGGCTTATGCCCATCATCATGTCTATAAAAAAATACTTGACCATCTATCTAGCGATCCTACTCAGGATGAGCGACAAGGAAGAAAACAATGGCATTGGCCATCCGCCAAAATAATCACACCCAATCTCGTGGTACTCCCACCACACATCATTGCATCTCCTCTGGTAGGTCCTCCATGGCCACCATGGGTACTTGGTGAGTTAACCTCACTAAGTTTCTCTAGAATCCATGGAGGTTCTCTGCTATATCCCCTTCGATGTCTCTTCCTTGATGCCTGTGTCGAGGAAGACCATCAGGTGTCACTAGTCCAACATCTGTGTCATGATCAATAATTTTGTAAGTGTTTTGTCTCATCAAAAAATATTTTCTTAGTTCATTTATACTCAAGATCCCAAAAAATTATTAAAATTCAAAAATTAAAAATAATTTGTACCTATGGCACCCCATGCTGCGTCTGGTAGCAACACTAGATCTAGATCTCCTTGGAAATCCATACCAGCATAAGGGTAGTCTTCGACTGCAATAACCTATTGTTCCCACCAAAGGAAAAACTCGTCATCAAATGTAGTCCTAGGGACCTCACTGCCCCCTAGTCATTTCATAAGGTTAGCCCACCTACCAATCCGTGGATATCTAGGGTTGTTGATGGTGGATAATACCTGGGGATGAAGCCCAGGTACTCTCTCAAAAAAGAAGGAACACAAGATGGTTATGTATCCAAAATTATTCGTCTGACCTTTTTGGATAGAAGTTGTTTTTACATATTGGCTAGTAGAGGCGTGCACCAATCAAAGACTGTAGTGAGACAATCCACTGCAATAATCATTGAAACACGCAAATACTGGTGTAAAGCAATAGAACCATTTACCCTAGATATGGTAAGAAGCAAGATTCTCTGTGGTAAAATCTCTACATGCTTGATTGGAATCTGACTTCCAATCTTTTCAGTGTTTCCAAGACAGTATATGCGGACATAGTCTTCTACACTAAGACTACCTCTTGTCCTTCCAATTGAGTGGAATCTCTCTCCCCTCTCAGAAAGACCTATAATGAAATAGATATCCTCTATTTAAATCCTTAGGGGCATCTATTCAATCACAAAATCATCTTCTTCTGCATTCCAGTAGTGGATTAATAACTCAAGCAATCTGGTATTTGCCTTCATATTTGTCATTTTGAAGAATTTGAACAATCCACATCCTTGTAAGGAATCCAATGCATTTTGATCCTCCATTACTTGATTATCAATTGCACTATGCTCTCTTTCATGCCAAGTAATTGACATCCTACAAAAAATGATGTTTTGAATCATTAAAACCATGTTTTTAATTTTGAATCTGTGCAAATGAGAGTTCGTTATTAACATAGTCATGTATAGGGATTTCCTATATGCGGGTCACATGTATCCAACCCATGTGTATGTAGAGAATTTTTTTTTTAAATGATTCCTTACGGTCAAGTTTATGATAAAAAATCTAAAAAAAATAAAAGCTTATCAAAAGTTCAATTAGAATATTACCTGGAAGATTTGAAACAATTTGAACAGTTGAATTTGATGGAGGAAGCTCACTTGGTTTTTTTCTCCACAGCTCCACCCAATTTCTGAAAACACAATTGAGAAATTGTGAGCTCAAAATTCCTTATATAGGTTGAAAAATGGAAAATATTTTTTTTTAAATTGATTTTTCTTCTGTGGACTTTTTGACCTTCTGGCTTGGAGTGTTGGGATGGGTTGCTTTTACAAGATACTTTGGAGATTTTTTGAGAAATTTCTTCGGTTCCATGATTGCAGACCCATCATGGCAAGTATCACTTTCTAACTGACATATAGGTTAGGGAATATCACTTTCTGCTGTATTTTTCATACTAGCCTCGATACTGTGATATTTTTTCCATAGGGTTGACCCCATCATGTCTTGATTCACAAACCATTTTCACTCACCGACTTATAAAATCATGATATGATCGTAGAACCAACCTTTACATGGGCATACTAGTTAGATCGTTGCTAGCATGTATTGCCCATGCTACTATATTGAGTAGGCTCGGGAGTCCTCTTTAGTCCTTCCATGACATGTGCGTTGGAGACTCATTCTCTTTCTTCTTCGCTATTTTTTCTCTTTATACCCTAGAGGCTCCTTTGTGTTGAGTTGTACTGCTTCATTACATGTTTACCATTTGTACCTTTTGGCCTTGATCTAGCTTCACTTGGACTAATGTTTGAGCCACCTCTCAACCGTGTCTTTTGCGAAATCAACCTTGCAATCACTTAGCCTCTGCAACTTGAAACACCTTTTTACCCGTGGAAAGAACATTCCTTTGAGTGTTATTGACTAGTTTTGTCACCCTGCATTACACATAGGAATTATCCCCTCCCGAGAACTAGCACATCTATATTTGGACACTCAAAATTTCCATTGTACTATAGCATTATTTTATTCCTTTTCATGCTTCATGAATATGAAAAAGACAAAAAAATTATATATCCCAAAAAGAGCAGGAACGAGACATTATTTCCATAATTGATGGGAGCCAGAGTCAGTTTTGTTGACCTTGAATAAATCACTAAAAATATAAGTCTTTCCTCTATTGGGATGGGCTTTAGTTTGACTTAGGAGAGCCTTAACCTTGTTATTGAGTCATTGCTCCTCCGATTGGTTATCTCTTCCAATCATATGGAGAATTTTCTTATGCCTTCTACATGAAAAACTTATACAAAGTTATCATATGCAGCCATGTAGTCACATTTGGGACATTCTTTTGTTTAAGGGAAGTAAACCTGAATCGCCCTGTCTGCAATGTCTCTTGACCTATTTTTTAGTCAGCCATCACTAGTTGTCAGAGTCATGTTCGTTATCACATTAGGTTCACATCAGCTATTTGGTCCTTTGCTCATGCTGGTTTGAGAAGATCTCCATTGACTTGTTACTAGCGGGTCTTTCTTTTATTGACTACGACAAATTTCTTTGAGAGAATATCTAGATCTATGCCCTCTTTTCATTATTGATAGGTTACCTTGTGCTCAACATCGATCAATATCATGGGTCTTTGACTGAGTTCTTTCCCTTTTGTTCGAAGTCAACTTTCATTATCACACATTGGAATTCGTGCAATACCTTGGTTTCCATTTGACCTTATTGGTTTATTCCTCGCCTCTGTGTCAACTTTCATTATTGGTTGGTTCAGAGGGTTCCTATCATGAATTAGCTACATCTTGTGTATGTCGAAAACGTGCTTCGGTTGGGTTACTACATCTTTATTCATCCAATTCCTTCCACATTATTGGCCTACGGGTTACACTCATGCTGGATTGATGAAGGATGACTTAATTTCTTCCTTTTAGAAGATCTTTTCCCATTGACTTCAACTCATTGCTCTAGGAACAAGATTTAGAGTCCATTTGGCAGTACCTTAGGGTTTGTAGTCATCAATGGCATACTCCTTCGCTATCGATAGTGGGAAAACATCATTGTCTCCTAATTGATAGATTCTTTCAAGTGTTCGACTACGACTCAGTTGTTAGCATTTGTTAGATTGTACTGGGTACCTTGACTCTCATCATCATTATCAGTGAGTAATCTCACATTTATTAATAGTATACATCAATGGCCGGTAATCAAATGATTTCTCACATGGTCGACTTCATATCATTTATTCCAATTATGTAGAAATGTACCACGACAGTTGGTGAAGACCTCAGGTTTGCATCAATATGTCTTGGTTCACTTGTCAGTTGCTCCTATTTCTACTAGTTGACACCATCCACCTTATATGTTGCAATTCCTTAGAACGACAACTATATGTTGGCACTCGAGTTGTAGTGTAGTACCATTTATTCCATCATTTTACTTGGTGCTTTTTTGGATAAGATTTATGACTTCAGCAATCAACTTCCTACTTCAGTGTCATTGATCAATTCTTTATATGTGATATTGAGACATGTACTTATCTGGATATGATTGGATGATCCACTATGTATTTTTAGTTTCTTTATACTAGTATGAATAATGGATCTGCTTTTGTACTTGACATGCAAACATGCTTTATTATCTCTGAGCATGTGTATGCCTGCCTCAGGCAACAATTTATTTCTGATCTCTTTCACTGGCTTGGCAGGTTGAATTATGGTGAACTCCTCTCTGGTCTTGGCATGATTCCTTCTATACACTTAATACATTTCGGCCATCATGTACCCCTTCTGACCTCATATATTAGGGGCATCTGTTATAGCACCATTTACCACTATTGGTAGATCTGATGCTTTGGTTATGGCCTAGGGCAACCCTTCCTTTCCAGACTTGGTGCAAATTCTAAAAAACAGTGTTTTATTTCCCATACGTTACTTTTCATTGTGTTAAAAGCGTGTACACGTGGGTTAGTATATACCCAACCCGCATATATGAGTTAAAACACTAAAAAATAAATAATATCCTTAAATTCGAGTGAATTTTATGGGTTTTACCTGTTACTCACCTATTGTAGCTCGTGGCCCAACTATTTCCCAACTGAAAAAACTAATTTGGAGAAGTATAAATAAATCTCCATGGGAAGGCCTAAGGAGAGAAGAGATGAGATATAGATATTATAGTTGATTGATCCCTGATCAAGTCTGAAGAAATCCTTGTGCCTCCTACACTCCCCAAGTTATAGGAAACCTTTGCTTCTTCTTTTGAGATGTCATTCATCCCTCTTATGACATCCTTGTGTGTATCGATGGAGGAATATTACTGAGGATGGGACAAGATAGATCCGGAGGATGGTTCTGCTTGGAGTTGGAGGAAGACTCGGGTTGTAGTTTTCCACCTTTCATTTAGCTTACATCAATAAATAAATGATGTTTTGTTCCTGATTTTTATCATGTTATGCATTAATCCATGTTTTGATATTCTTATAAATCTTATATTAATGTGTAATTAATCGTTTGCTTATATGATCTAACACATATATCATAAACGTGCTTTCTATTACTACTGCTGTATATGCTTTTCTTGAATAAGTTATAGTTTTTAAAGGCATCGGAAGAAGTAGAGGGTCTGGTGTTGGAAATAATACTGAGAGGGGGGGGGGTGAATCAGTATTTTCAAATCAGATACTTTTTCATTTTCATACTCAGATACATATATGCTACTTTAGTTAAGTATACCCGCGTATATACGCAACTGTGCTTAAAGCAAGTAGTGTATATCCAATAAACTTATGATTCAATTAGTTGATCTTCAATGAGTGCCTTAGAACATTATTAACCATATTAACAGTAAACAGGTGCAGTAAAACATAACTGAACATCACACATAAGGAGCACACATGAACACCATGATATAAGGTGGAAACCCAATATGGGTGAAAACCACCTGCTGCAATTTGTTTCTATCTTCTTTTAATAAGAAACTTCTTTTACAATGTATTGGTGCAGTCATTTACCAGCACGCAGGCTGCAACCTGTAGAGGGCTACAACCCTCTCTCGTTCTCCAACTTCTCCTGGAAGGGAGCTACAACCCCCTTAGCTCTTGTACTAGCTAGTACTAGTACGTAGGTGCTGGCCTACAGAAGGCTACAACCTTCACTTCCAAGGACCACGTTTCATACATTTTCAGACTGGATCCATAAATACACAACAATCATCACTGCAATACAATCATCAATTATACCTACATCATCAATCTCTGAATCACCCAATACTTAATCACTGAAACCCTATCAACAACCACAGTTACCAAAACACATACCAGAGCCCAGAACTTTGCCACAACCACTAGAATCAACAACAACCAGAAACATCAAATCTCATAATGCATACGCTACTTGACTGTGTCAAACACGCGTGTATACGCACCTTTACTAAAGAGAACCCATGTACAAATCTATAGATAATTACTTAAACCTTCGTTGTCATCAACTTGATTCAAATCAAGCCAAGCATCACAAACCCATAACAATCATGCTCGAACTTCACCCTTCAACAAACATTCATTGCACACATACCCCCTTGGCCTAATGATATTCTCCTTATATAGGTTTAGGCTTTTCTCAATACCATGGTCCAAAACCACGTCGAACCAATACCTTGGACCCAATACCTGGGGTCGTCACTTCGGACAAAATACCATGGACCAAATACCACGGACCAAAACCATGGTTTCCAACATGTCTTCACCTTTACTTTTATGAACGCACGTGTGTACGTGTACGCACCTTCTATTCCGCTAACTCGCGTGTATACGCACTTCCATCAAGGTTAACATGCGTATATCTCATATGCGCCTTCTGTTCCACTAACCAGCGTGTATACACACTTCCATCAAGGTTAACATGCGTATATCTCTTTCTTGTCTTCTGATTGAGTTTGCACCAAAAACAACACTTGTATCATACCCCTGAGTGAGTTTCCATCAAGGAAAACACGTGTACCATAATGCCAACAATCTCCCCCTTTTGACTTGATGGCAACAACCACACCAAGTCACTCTCCCCCTTTGACATCAAGTGCAAAGGGCAGACCAAGATGTTCTCTTCTTCGGTATACCATCTTCTATCCATACTCCCTCTAAGTACTTGCTGAAATCTCTGATTGAGCTCCCCCTTTGTACATGCCAAGATGTACCATTCCGTCCATGCTCCCCCTAAGCACATGCAAGGTATTTATAACAAAGACCAGCAATCTGTTCAAGACCATGATAGTCATCAGCAACTATCATACACTATATATGGTCTGTACCAAAAGTATCAACATCCTGCAACCTACAACACCATTCTTTCGACCAACCAACAAAAAATATTATTTAACCATATAAGCATCATTATCAAAGACTTCTCATCAAAATGCCAACAATGCATTATTTAAGTATATGCTCCCCCTGAGTCTGTGCCAACCATCATGTACCATGACTGAACCATTTCCTGACACTGATCTGCTGCCCTTTTTTTCCATATACGTGACTTGGCAGCCTCTATCTCGCGTATATATGCTACTTGTCTTTATTATACCAGTGTATGCAAGATGGAATACTGAAGGTCTTCACTTTCAGTTTCCTCTGTGTTTGTTATGTCACACCTTTTAGTCTCTAATTCTGTCTTCTTCAATTCCTGGAATTGTGATGATGTATAGTCTTCTTGCTTTGGATTTTGAATTGTGTTCCTACATTCTCTTGCTTTATGTCCAAACTTGTTACATGCATAACATCTTACATGTTTCATATTCCTTCTGTAGCAATCAATTGCTTTATGACCATACATATTGCAAGCAAAACAATATCCTCTGAAATATCTGGAATGTCATGATCTTGTGTGATGGTCTTGAACCATTCTACTTTTACATCTAGCTACAACATGTCCAAGATTATGACATACATAACATTTGACATTATTCAATGGAGGAAATAATCATCTATCACTTTCATAGTTGAGAGTAAAGGATTTTCTTTGAGGAATTTCTTTCCTTGGCTGTTCTTTGTTGAGCATTTCAGATTTCTTATTAGAGTTCCTTGCCTCACCTTGTGAACTAGATTCACCTTCAACAAATTCATAAAAGCCAAGACTAGTTTTGATAGTAGGGGATCTTTGAGTACCAAGAATGTCATCTAAAATCTTAGTACTCTCTTGAAATTGTAACAATTTATCCTTTTCTTCTAATTTACCTCAACCTGATGTTGTTCTTCCTTTTCCAGATACTACTTCCTTATGTTTTCTTCAACTTTTCTTCCTTCTTCCACTTGTTTCCTTAATTCAATCACTTCATGTTCTTATTCTTCAAGAGCTTCTCTATTCTGCTTCTTTGATTTTTCAAGATCTTCTTTTAGAGAGAGGATCTTCGATTCAAGTCTCTGAATTTTTATGCTCTGATCTTTTACTACATCCCGCAATTGCTCCCTTACTCTGGTTACTGTCTCTAATTGTTCGTTTAATCTGGTAACTTCTTTTGATTCTACATCCTTCTTTTCATATGCCATGAGACTTCTAATATCTTCACTACTATTGAATGAGTCATTACTTTTAACATGGGTATAATAGCTTCTATTACCTTTTTTCAGGCATCATTCCTTTGTTATGAGGGCATCTAGCAGCGTAGTGACCAACCCTACCACATGAAAAGCATTTGAAAGGTAGCTTACCTTCGAACCTTCCAGATCCTCATTCAAGATTCTTGAAAAAATTTACTTCTTCCTCCCCTTCTGAAATGTATCCTGATCCATTTTCTGATACTTCAAAAGCAGCTTCTCTCATATCTGATGGTCCTCTTATTCTCATCTCAAAAGCAGTTAAGATTCCGTGAAGCTATGACATAGTGATTTTCTGCAAATTCTCCTTTTCTTCTATGGCAGGCACTTTGGAATCAAATTTAGCAGACAGAGATCTTAAAACTTTTTCAACTAAGACAAATTCCTTAAATTCTTCACCCAAATTCCTCATACAATTGACAATCTCATCTATACGTAGAAAATAATTAGCTATTCTTTCATTGCCATGCATCTTAAGGTTTTCATACCGTATTCTGAGAGTTTGAAGCTTTGCTCATTTTACCTGTTCATCTCCTTCTAGCTTAGAATGATTTTGTCCCATATTTCCTTGGCTTATTTGAAATGCATGACCTTCATGAATTCTGATTGTGACAGACTTCCCAACAATACAATAATAGCTTTGGCATTGAGTTCATATTGCTTTCTCTCTGTTGTATCTGTAGGAATTGCTGATGGATATGTGTATCCTCCTTCCACGATTCCCCAAACATCCATTCCAAGAGATTGCAGATATGTTGTGGTTCTTATCTTCCAGTGGGTAAAGTTTCTCCCATCAAAGATTGGTGGTTTGATGGATGCCTCTCTTTCTTGATTAGCCATTCTGATGGATCTTTCCTTCAAGCAATCAAGCTTCTTCTCAAGAACCTGCTCTGATACCAGTTGTTAGAAATAATACTAAGAGGGGGGGGGGGGGGGGTGAATTTAGTATTAGAAAATCAGATACTTTTTCATTTTCATACTCAGATACATATACACTACTTTAGTTAAGGATACCTGCATATATACGCAACTGTGCTTAAAGCAAGTAGCGTATATCCAATAAACTTATGATTCAGTTAGTTGATCTTCAATGAGTGCCTTAGAACATTATTAACCATATTAACAGTAAACAAGTGCAGTAAAATAGAACTGAACATCACACATAAGGAGCACACATGAACACCATGATATAAGGTGGAAACCCAATATGGGTGAAAACCACCTGCTGCAATTTGTTTCTATCTTCTTTTAATAAGGAACTTCTTTTACAATGTACTGGTGCAGTAATTTACCAGCATGCAGGCTGCAACCTACAGAGGGCTACAACCCTCTCTCGTTCTCCAGCTTCTCCTAGAAGGGAGCTACAACCCCCTTAGCTCTTGTACTAGCTAGTACTAGTACATAGGTGCTGGCCTACAGAAGGCTACAACCTTCTCTTCCAGGGACCACGTTTCATACATTTTTAGACTGGATCCATAAATACACAACAATCATCACTGCAAAACAATCATAAATTATACCTGCATCATCAATCTCTAAATCACCCAATACTTAATCACTGAAACCCTATCAACAACCACAATTACCAAAACACATACCAGTGCCCAGAACTCTGCCACAACCACTAGAATCAACAACAACCAGAAACATCAAATCTCATAATGCATATGCTACTTGACTATGTCAAACACGCGTGTATAAACGCCTTTACCAAAGAGAACCCACGTACAGATCTATAGATAATTACTTAAACCTTCACTGTCATCAACTTGATTCAGATCAAGCCAAGCATCACAAACCCATAACAATCATGCTCGAACTTCACCCTTCAACAAACATTCATTGCACACACACCCTCTTGGCCTAATGATCTTCTCCTTATATAGGTTTAGGATTTTCTCAATACCATGGTCCAAAACCATGTCAAACCAATACCTTGGACCCAATACCTAGGGTCGTCACTTCGGACCGAATACCATGGACCAAATACCACGGACCAAAACCATGGTTTCTAACATGTACGTGCCTTTACTTTTATGAACCCGTGTGTGTACGTGTACGCGCCTTCTGTTCCACTAACCAGCATATATACGCGCTTCTATCTAGGTTAACATGCGTATATCTCGTACGCACCTTCTGTTACGCTAACCCGCATGTATACACGCTTCCATCAAGGTTAACATGCGTATATCTCTTTCTTGTCTTCTGATTGAGTTGCCACCAAAAACAACACTTGTATCATATCCCTGAGTGAGTTGCCATCAAGGACAACACCTGTACCATAATGCCAACATCTAGACCCTGAAGATTGACACCGAATGTAGGACCTCTGAGTAATACCAATGCTTCCCAGTTTAGTAGTTTAAGCATTTAGATTGTTTGTCTGCACATTTCTTGTTGTTGTGTGCCCTTCACTATGTTGGGGTTTTCAACCTAAGGCACTAGAGTGTTCCCACCCGCAACAGTATTCTTGTAGACATATTTGGGCACTACGACTCCAATCATATATGTCCATAAACCAAGGGCTTATGAGTCCCTAAGAGTGTTGTTTCATACCCTAAAAGAACAAGGTCAGTGGATTACATCATCTCCCAGAAGTTTTCCATGGAAAATTGCTTAGAACTGATCAAAATTGGACCATACAGACTGCTCAATGCTAAGGGTGCGATGCATCTCACCTACCACACGCAAAAAGTGCAATGCATACTGAAAATCCCTTCTATAGGGTGTGATGGGTGAGAGTAGACAAATGGTAGAGACAGTTTGCAAGGTAGATGATCATGGAATCTTCCAGAAACTTCTCCTGTGACACTTGCCTCTTTGAATTCGCCCAGGGATGAGTAAGAGATCATGAATCTCCATGTGGAATCAAGAACTATTAGAGAGAGGACACTAATCAAAATCCTAGAAGCTGACTCACCCCCCTCCAAGCATATATATATGGATCCCTCATCCTAGAGATCCAGAGGTTGGAATTTTGTATCTTGTAAGGAGTGTTTTTGGTTTCCTGGTGGAACATCATAGTGTTGGGTGATCTAAGCTTTTCATGAGGTGAATAAGGGCTTTCATGCTGGGAGGATGATGCTGGGTCATATCAATGGGTTGTAATCCTCTCTTCTAATCTTTATATCAATAAAGTTATTCAATTTTTGCTCCACATTTTTGTATGTTTGATGATATATGCATTTGTATGGTCAATATATATCTGGTCCTATATTGTTTATGATTGTAGATCTCTGTACTTTGAAGGTATTATGTTGCTCTGACTTTATAGGTTCTCTTTGAAGCAGGGTAATCAAGGAAGGAGCGACAAAGATCTGTCAGAGGGGAGAAGGAACAAGCAAGGAACCAAGTGAAAGATTGAGTTGGTATTCTTTTCTACTCTCCTATCTACTTCTCATAAAGGAAAATGAGAGTAACTTTAATTTGTTTGTTTCTAAGATAGCTACTCATCTTAGTGGGAATAGTAGCTTTGCATGGACACTAGATTTCCCGATAACAAAATGGCGACTTCGCTGGGGAGAGGCTAATTGCTCGACAATCTTTTCATGTTTACGAGTCATATGAAAAGAGCTTAAAGGAGACTCGTTTTTGAGGAACGAGTGATATTATCGTGCAGCAGCTGGTTCTAGGTAAGGTTTCGAATTTTCCAATCATGGTAGTGTTACAAGGATGTGTTGTACGGGAATAGTGTCCACTCGGATGCTGCTATTCCCATTAATATGGGTGGCTATCTTAGAAACAAACAATCAAAGTCTATTATTGCTTCCTTTTATGAAAATAGATGAGAGGAGAACCAAGAGGACCGACCTGAGTGTTGCGTTTGATTTCCTCTCCTTCTTGATAGAGTTTCGCTGCTTCTTCTTTGTCTGCCCAGATTCACAAGGACCTGTGGAATCACAACAACATACTACTATGCAAGAAACAAGGATCTAAATTCATAAATAATACAGGATCAGATGTGTATTAACCATATACATGCATATATAAACAAGTACACAAGAATATGGAAGGAAACAAGAATAGCTTTATTCAGATGAAAAGTAGCAAGAGGATTACAACCATGTGCTCTAACTCAGTATCATCCTCCAGCTAGGAAGCCCTTCTTCACCTCAAGCAAAGCTAGATCACCCAACACTGTGAATGTACACCAGAATACCAACAACACTTCTATAAGTTACAAAATTCCAGCCTCTGGATCTCTGTGATGAGGGATCCATATATAGATGATTATAGAGAGGTGAGTCATCTTTTGGGATCTTGATTAGTGTCTTCTCTCTGATAGTTCTTGCTTCCACTTTGAGAATGAAGATCTCTTACTCATCCTTGGTTGAAAATGGAGTGGCAAGTGTCAGAGGGGAAGCTTCTGGAAGATTCCATGATCTTCCACCTTGCATTTTGGTCCCTACCATTTGTCCATTCCCGACCATCGCACCCTACAGAGGAGAAAAATAGTATGCATTGCACCCTATACATTGGGAAGGTGATATGCATCGCACCTTCTGCATGGAGCTTTTAGTATGGTCGAATTTTGACCATTTATGAGCAGTTTTTAGTGGAGAACTTCTGGGAGATGATGTAATCAGTTGACCTTGTTCCTTTAGGCAGTGAAGCAACCCTTTTAGGGACTTAAGAGCCCTCATTTTATGGAAATTTGTGATTGGGGTTGAAGTGCCCAAAAATGTCTATAACAGTTGCCCCCTAAAGCATGAGGTCGTTAATCGTTTTTGTTGTCGAGTGAAATTCTTTACTATGAGGATCTGAAGTTTTTCTGAGCTGGGAGGTGACCTGTAATAAGATACAATACAATACATTATATGACAACATTTATTCATGATCTAGCTGAGGCGGGCATTCCCATGCTCAGCTTTATAAACTCATTTTCATGTACATAGGACAGACGATCGTCTGTGTGACAGACTGATGATATGGACACAATATCCTTTGATTTGGATGATCATCTGTTCGGCAATGATGTACACTGGATGTTTTTATATTTCTGAATATATCACAGTCCGTATGGATGAAACAAGATCCGGGGTCTTCAAACTTAGCCAATCTTCACTTAGAGTACAAGTCGATCCATGTGAAAAAATGTTTTGGAGTCGAACATGGAAAGACATCGCCTGATTACCAGCCAATGATGTAAGTTGTTAATAGGTGCAAGAGGAATCACCAATAATGACAATGACCCTCAAGGTACTACAATACAATCTATGTTGTGTGAAAAAGGGACTTGGCGTCGAACACCACGCAAAATCTCTCGGTCGAAGGTCATTGATGTAAACCTGTTGCCGAAAGTGAGAAACTTGCCATTGAGGCATGCAAGCTTCAAAGTACTGAAAGGGTTGTTCCTAAGTCAACTTCTTGGATAATGAGCTGATGTCAACAAGAAGTGACCCGTCGCAGGAGGGACTTAATGAATCCCACATCAATGAAACGGAACGAAGCAAATGATTTTGGAGGTGAAAACAAACTAACAATATGGGGTTCAGGGTGGCAGTCATGAAGGAATGAAGCATGAATGTATTGCAGTGGGTGAGACTTAGGTGAATTGTCTGAATGACTTCTCTTGAACATATCAGCGACACTGACGATGGATTGGTAGCGTTAACCCCAGAGATGGATGTTGTGATGGACCAATGGTGAAGACCAGTGAACGGAACAACCCAATCCGGCATGGATGCAGAAGGAAAGTGTCATGTTCAAGAGCGACTTGCTACTAATAAAGTTTCTTCTTTTTTTCTTCCCAATTTTCCCCAGTCATTGATGACCAGTACCTCTTTATTTTTGTCAAGCTTGAGGAGGATAACATATGCTTGTTCTATAATCTGCCCTTTGGGTGAACCTATCACTACATTTTAACAAGCCTAGCGACAGTGAAACTCGTTCTCGTCCTGTTGGATGAGTTTGTCGCTATTTAGTTTTAACAAGTTTAACGACAAATATAACTCGGTCTCTTTCAATTTTAGAGAGTCTGAAAGAAATGAAAAGAAGACTCCAAAGATTCTTTTTCGTTGTGTAATCCCTTAAGGCCGAAAAAGCATAAAATAATGCAAAAGGGATGAATTTTCGATAGTTTTAACGAGCCGAACAAGACAAGTGCTCGATTGTTTTGTCTAGTAATCCCTTAGGTCCAAAAAGAATAAAATCTAGAGGGATATCACTTCCGATGCCTTTTAACGAGCTAGAGAGGCCAATCACTCAACAATATTTTCATATTTTATGAGTCAGGTGAAAAGAGCTTAAAGAAGACTCGTTTTCGAGGAACGAGTGATGGTTATGGGTAGCAGCTGATTCCAAGTAAGGTTTGGAATTTTCCAATCACGACAGTGTTATAAGGATGGCTAGCAGAATCACTCTTCGCAGATGTTCCTCGAAGGGGTAAAAAATCATATGGGGGTGAATGATCGGCTAAAAACAGAGTAGAGGTGATGGCGAGAACATGACCAAGGCTCAAAAGCTGGCGATAAGGAATTCACAATGGTTATTTACCCGTTCATTTTTTAATGAGCTTAAACGTGGGGAGAAACACTTGCTCATGACATATGTTTATTTTTTAACGAGCTTGAACTCTGCGACAACATTGCTCGCCAGTCATATGATAAAAATGTCTCATTTTAGATGCTATTTTGAAGAGGCTTACATCTGTAAAGCTTTGCCATGGATCCTTTCTTCATGCAAGTTAGGAAATGATTAGCCTTACGGGTTTAAAGGGTTAGAGGTCCTACAAACATAAAAAATAAATATCCACTCTTCACTTCCACGCGGAAATGTTTGCATGCCCCAAGTATAGTGAAGAATTCCCAGGTTACTAAGAAAGTTATATAAGCGTAAAAATAAAATTATTTCTCGGCGATGTCTATAGAAACAGACAAAGGGGAGCGAAATCACTCGGCATAACCTTAACGAACGTATCTTATTCCAGTCTATTCTCATTTTCCTGTGAGGATGGGTTCGCCAGATTAGTCATATATCCTTTGCAGAAATCAACCATATACCCAAGATTTTCCTGCCGAAGCAGACCAGGGTGCATGCCCCCTGGGTTTCAATCACATCTTCCTTAATCACTCGCACTCATCAAGTGGACAAACTAGAGACTGATGAGACATTTCTTGTGTGAAAAGACCATTCAGGGATGGCATTTGACTATCTGCGATGTGTGAATCAGGGAATGACATTTTGTCTACGAGCTTGACCATTCGGCCTTCGTGCAGAAAACACATTACTCTAAAGAGTGAGGAGACGATGGCTCCCATGCAATAAATATAGTTGCATCCAAGGAGTACATTGTAATCTAAAGGTCCTTGAACTACCATAACGTTCATGTGAATAGTTTTCCTTCTCAAAGTAATGGGCACATTTGGAAGGATCCCTAAAGGTCGACTGGTTCCCTT
>APFE031011875.1:0-80896 GCA_000404065.3 Pinus taeda | reverse complement strand
GAACTCTGGGAGATGATGTAATCAGTTGACCTTGTTCCTTTAGGCAGTGAAGCAACCCTTTTAGGGACTTAAGAGCCCTCAATTTATGGACATTTGTGATTGGGGTTGAAGTGCCCAAAAATTTCTATAACACATAGTCACTGGCAATAGTTTCAATCTTGAATGGTCTTTCAAGATCAGGCAATGCTAGTAATGGTGTTGTACTAACCTTTTCTTTTAAGGTGTTGAAGGCTTTCTATTGCTTGCCTCCCCACTAAAACACCTTGTTCAATCCTGTTAAAGCATGTAAGCGAGCTGCAATCAAGGAAAAGTTAGAAATAAACTTTCTCCAACACTGTGCTACTCGTAGGAAGATTCTAACTTCAATAGAAAATTTGGGTTTAGGCCAGTTTACAATGACTACAACCATACAGGGACCTATCCTCAATTCACTGCCCCCTACAATATGACCCAAATAATTCAAAGACGTTTTGCCAAATTCACATTTTGAGAGTTTAACATAAAGATTATCTTTTTTCAAAACATCTAGAGTCTGATTTACATGCTTCAAGTGTTCTTCCCATGTTTTACTAAATATAAGAATGTCATCTAAATATACAATGACAAAATCACCAATAAAAGGCCTGAGTACATCATTCATTACTCTCATGAAAGTAGCAAGAGCATTAGTTAAGCCAAAATGCATAACCAACTACTCATACAATCCTTGCTTTGTTTTGAAAGCAATCTTCCATCCATCTTGCTCTGCAACTCTGACTTGATGGTAACTATTATGCAAGCCCAACTTGGAAAAGTAAACAACTTCTTTCAACTAATCTAATAGATCATCTATGCGAGGAAGGGGATAACGATTTTTTATCGTTATCTTGTTTAGTGCTCGGTAATCAATGCACATTCTCCATGAACCATCTTTCTTTCTCACCAAAAAAATTGGAGATCCACATGGTGATGTGCTAGGTCTTATGAAACCTTTCTCAAGCAACTCCTGTACTTGCTTCTTGATTTTTGCATTCTCTAAAGTGGACAACCTGTTCATTCCAATGTTAGGAAATGGAGCATCTTGCTGCAAATTAAATCATGTACTATTTCCTTTTTGGGTGGCAGACCTTTAGGTTCTTGAAATAGTATATCATATTCTGAAACAACTTTTTCTAAATCAACTTGTTGTTTAGCATTACAGCCCTCAAATACATTGGTTTTATCAAGTTTCTTTTCCTTTACAACCATCAGTAAAAATTGTTTGCATGAATTTACAATTCTTTTCATCTGCCCTGAGTTTATGAGAGTATAATTATCCTTGAGTTTATGAGCTCTTACAATATATTCAATTCCACCTTTAATGAGGTGATACTCGTTTTCTACCCTATAGAAAATAGCTTTTCTATCATACAAGTAAGCACTTCCTAAAACAATTCCACATATATCGAAGGGAACAATATCTAACTCAACCTCATCTACAAATGTTGACCCAAAATAAAACCTAAGTTTACATTGTCTAGTCACTTGTAGCTTTTCTTTATCACATAACGAACCTAATGGATATGGTTTCTTGTGAGGTGTGGTTAGTAATCCCAACTTCTTTACAATTGCTTTAGAAATTAAATTTACTTGTGAGCCACTATCAAACAAAGTATCAATCTTTTGATGCTTGGAAATAACTCTAATATGAAAAAGCTCATGCCTTTTCCTCTCATTTTCTTCATTATCAGTAGATTGTGCAAAGTTACTAGTAGATGCTTTAGAATTTTTACCTTTTATACCTATGGCTATGATTGTTGTTTCATCCCCTGCGTCTAATCCCAAATCCTTTTGAATAGATGCAACAGTATTCTTCTTTTTGCCATCGTACTTCTTGGGTTTCAGCTCTGGATGCAGAATCTAGCAGTGTTCATCATCATACCCATCCTTCTTGTAGTGAGTGCACGAAGTTTTGGTCTTTTGTACAGCATTCGCCTTCCTCTCTTTCCATTTCTACTTTCTCTTTTCCTTATTCTTGCTTTCAATAGGTTTTGATGATCCCCCCAACTTCTTGGTTCACATTCTTGCCTCTAGCCTCTAGATGTGTAGCCTGAACAGATACCTCATCTATGCTAGTGGGATTAAACATGAGAATGGTATGCCTTAAATAGCTGCGTAGACCACCTATATACTTCAGCAAAGTTTCAGGTGAGTCTAAAGATATTCCTAGAATCAAAGTTCTTTTCCTAAATTCTTGGGTGTAACTTTGTACACGTTTCCCTCTTAATTGTTGAAGAGTTTTTCAACTCATCATGGCTCACTGCATATAATCTAGTGGATAGAATTATTTTTTAATTTTAGAAACAAATTCACTCCAGACATAAACAATTTTACCATGCTTCTTCATTTCAGCTTGTGTCCTGCCTTCCCACCATACCAAGGCAGTGCCTCCAAGGCGTAGGCTGGCCAACTGAATCTTACTACTGTCTGAATCAATGCTCTACACCCTACAATACACATCAATCTGTGTAATCCAATTATCCAACTTATCTGCATTCAACTCTCCATCATATATTGGTAAATCAAATTTAACATCTAATTTAATCAAAGAAGTATTATTTTTATTTTTGAGGCTATCAGGAGGTGTGAGAAGCTTTTCTTCTTTCCCATTGCCTTTAGAATGGTCATGGAGGAGAGATTCTTTGGCTCCTTTATATCGTTTGGAGTTTGATGAATCTTCCTCTCTACCTTTCTTAAATTCTCTATACATTTCCTCTACCATGGCTCTCATGGTCATGAAACTATCCATGAACTGAGGGTCTGATTCCAAGGGACTTTCTTCAGCCATTTTCCTCTTAGGATAGACTCTTCCAATTTCTGGGTTAGTTTCAACCAACTCTCCTTCTCCTAATTTAAGCTTGATCTAGTTAGCATTCAACAAAAAAATCCAGCACAAGCTTGTTTAACCTTAGCAACCTAGAGCTCTAATACCACTTGATCTAAAATTGATCTAAGACAAACAATTAACGTATTACAGACTCATGTGCATGGATATGCCTATGTTATTTTATGCAATGGATCGATAAGATTGCAAAATACACAGACACTGAAGCAGTTTAGAGAAAACATAACAGGAAAACATGTAAACACAACAACTTTAATAAGGAGTTCACCCAATACTCCTGGGCTATGTCTCCTAGTCTAGCCTTCAGTTGTGGCCTCTCTATTATGTTTTCAAAAGCAGACTTTTTACAACAGCGAGCTCAATTTGAGCCTCACACAGCAGATATGAATCATCAAGACTGTATTTGGTTCCCCCAAGTCTCTGGAGTACACAGACTCTTCTTACTGAAAACTCGACCTCTATTGGTCACAGTAGTATGAGCCCAATCTGAGACTCATACATGACAGGCATATATAGAGGAGTTCGCTTGAACCTCTCAAGCCTTCTCTGGAGTACACAAACTCTCTAGTTCTGTCTGGCTCGATGCTGCCTTTGCTTCGGCAGGTCAGTTCGGCTCCTTTTTTCTATGTTTGACTTTTTGTGTCTAACTTACTTACTACCTTCTGCTTGCTCTGTCTCTTTTATTTCATGGCTTTAAAGCCATTGGCTTCCTGACTAATCATTTCCGCTTCTTAGAATTTTGGTTTCCCTGCCTCTGTCCATCTGAATCCCTCTGTTCGGCGTAATCATCACTTTATAACGCCTTATAGGGAGGTGGCCATCTATTCTGTAACGGATGAGTGTGTCAACTTCACTGGAAATGTTTGAAAGACTGTTTTTTCCGTTAAATCCAAGAATGCTCATGAAATACGAATCTCTACCAATGCATCTTCCATATCGAACTTCAAATCTTATATAATTCTACCTGTTTACCCCGCCGAATGCAGTCATCCATCGGATCGCATCTCCATCGTTGATCTGGGGGCCCTAGATCCTACGATCATCGCTCATATCAAGCAGCTAAGTAGCACGATGGTTACCCATCCGATGTGAGTGGATTTTGCTCTATTCTGCCAGATGCATGGCACTCGTTGTATGGCATTAGGCAGAACTCGGTTGAAACCGCTTACCACCTCCAGCCCTTCCGATATCTTGCTGGTTTTGTGGAATCTCGCTCCGTCGGAACCAAATTAATTACTTTTCTACATTTCATAATATTTCGGGTCCAAGTGCTCGGGGCTTATCCTTCTTTGAGGGGTTTTCCCTACAATATGCGATTAGCAACTTGTCGCTAATTGTATATCAGAAAATGCCCCCGTTTCTTGAATTAACCTCTGGTTTTTCCAATTTGTGCCAACGTGTGTTACCATGGGCCAATGGTCTACGCGCTTGACCGAGGGTCCTCGTTGCTCCGCACTGATCACAAATTGCCATTGTCACGACGATATCTCTGATAATCTTGACCTTTATAGGACTTTGAAACTTTGGCATAATTTTTAAGAATTCATGAAAACTTAGATAGTGTTCTAGGATCCAATTCGGATCAAATATGTGAGGAACAAAATCCTATTAACTCTTAAAACTCTTCATTATCAGTTTCAAACTCTCTTTCTTATTCCTCCTTCCAAATTAAGGAGTATAAAACTATTATATATTGTAAACTTATACTCAATAATATTGTATAAAACTATGATAATTTTATAATTATAGATGTATTCATAGGCCCCTTTAAGGGGGTTGTTGAATCCATCTAATATCTAACTTTTAACATTGCATATGGATTCAGAGTTGACCTCCTTTAAGGGGGTCAAGGGGGTCTCTGAATCCATCTATAGCATTAAACTTTAGTGAAATGTAACAATTTAGTATCAAAATTATAATTTTCCATTTCTAAAGTGTTTAACATTGCAGATGAGGGTCTTTAAATTTTAACGCTATAGATGGACTCATAGACCCCTTTGTCTCTAAATTTAACACTGCATATGGATTCAAAGAAGGGGATCTCTAAATCCATCTACAGTGTCAAACTTTAGAGACAAAAGGGTATTCACAATTTTAACATTGTATATAGATTTAGAGACCCCTTTGTCTCTAAATTTTTACACCGCAGATGGATTCAGAGACCCCTATAATGAAATGTAACACTTCGGTATCAAAATTTCGATTTACCATTTCTAGAGTGACACAATAAAAAATTAATAACATAAATTACTAATTCATATCCTTGTTATACTTGTTATTTGGTCATATTTTTATTCTTAGACTATAATAGTCATTTACGTTAATCATTATTAATTTTGTCATATCTTATCTAGTCATATATATTAATCCTAGACTAAATTAGTCATTTAAGTTAGTCACTTTTAGTTTAGTCACTTACAATCTAGTCCTAGATTTTATCCCTAGACTAAATTAGTCATTTAAGTTAGTAATTTTTAGTTCGATCACTTAAAATTGCTTAAATTTAGTAGTAATTCACTTGAAATAATTGCAGTGACTAACTTTTTTAGTCACCTAGTCACTAATTTCATCATTTTCTACTAGTGGTAGTTGATTCATCATAACAGTTGGCATCAGGAAAACAAGGTGAACCATCGCAGGAGAAAGCCTTCGCTCATGAGATAGAACAAGAACTTCAACAGCTGGATGTAGACATGGAGGAGCAAGAGTTGGAACAGGACACCGACCTGGTGCCTCATCACCAAGAGGTTGACTTACTCGCTTCACCACATCCAAATGATGAGGAAGTCTCTAGTGACCAAGGAGGAAATGAGATCCTTGGTGATCATCCAAAAGGAGAGATGCACAGCATCTCATTCGACGAATATCAACATATATTTGTGCAGTCTCGCATAGTATTAACTCTGGAGAATCATACATCTCCTGTGAAATTTTAATAACGATTCGTCAGGATTGATGTGTGAAAACGTCCAATAGCCTTGGCTGATGCAACCAGAGTGTATGCCAGAGCCACTAGCTCAAGTGTTCACTTTCTAATAGCTGAGAATGAGAGAATGGCGAAGGAACTACAGACGACCAAGCAAGGAGGATATTTGGTGATAATATCCAACCAAGTTGAACTAAAGAAAGCAATACTAGATGAAGTATTGTCCCTTGACACAGTTATGTGAGCGTTGTAATCCAAGTTTGGTAGCGTACATAACACAGTCATCCATCTCAACAAATGGAAGTGGGCATGTGTTAGAAGAGAACGTATATTAATGAACTTGCATGTTGTTGTTGATGACATGAAAACATGGACGATGAAATACAAGGGAGCCCCACTTCACTTTCCTAAGATGATGAGGGCCAATGCGGTTGAGCGGAAGGCACGTATCCGAAGTCAGATCCAGATATATGAAGAGATCCCGCAGCTCACCATTAGCGCATAGTCTTCCCATGCATGAATATTTAGGAGTATGGATGTTATGGTGCACACACACGTGATCCCATCTATTGGGACTCTCACCCAAGCGAAGACAAAGAAACAGGTCCAGTTGGAACTTAACTCCTATTTCGACGAGTTAATGTGCACTTCCACCAGCCTAGACTTTCCTTTTAGTGCAGATATCATGCACAAGTATATTGTTGGTCTGGCCGCATTGAAGACAATGATGTGCGTGCTTTCAGATGAGTTGGACAGAGGAGCCCGAGCAGTGTACCCGGATGCTATGGAAGCAAGAGTCAAGTTTCAAATGGATGTCACCATGGAACACACGGAAACCATCAAGGACTACCGATTTTGGCATCAGTGTGTTACTGTTGATCAGCATGAAGATGTTGAGGAGTTGGACTTCCATGGTTGTCTAAGTCAGAGTGATGTCTATCTTGGCTTTCTCAAGCCATTTTGTTTCACATGGGTACATGTGCATTGTAATGTAAAGTCATGTCTAGGGTAAGTCAAGTTATGATAGTTGGATGTAACGATCATAGAGTAGGTGAAGAGTCACAAGGATAGTTGAGCTGTCACAAAGGGGAATGTCAAGGATCACCCCACCCTTTGCTATAAATAGTCCCTCATAACTCATTGTAAAGGATTTTGATCAACCAAGCTTTCGATAAGACTATCTTGGAGAGAGCTTGGACAGTATTGTAACGAGCCTTGGCTTCTCCACTGTACATATCTAGTACATCTCTTTGGAGGAGCAGGTGGATGTGGCTGTAACGTTCCACTATTGGAACTACTGGTTGGACATGGATGTATTGTATGACTGGAACTTACACTTCTTTATATAACAAGGGCCAGCATGTTTCATGCATATGTTGTATTGTATTCTATGCTATCTGGTTTACTCTAAATGATATATGTATTGTTTGCCTACGCATGCATGTATGGACTATTCTGTATAAGTATGTATGAATCTTTCTGAAATGTGTTGTTGGTTTAACCATCACATTGGATTGCTTGCTAACTTGCTTTCCAGCTTGTGATGCATCTTCGCTCGTGTGTTCCCTTTCAAGCCGAGTACTATTACAGGTTTCCAAGGGGCACACTCATCTCAACCCCTATGTGTTAGAACCTCTCATGCACCTTCCTTGACTTGCTGCAGCTATCACGCCCTTGCTACCAACAGAATTATCTTACTTGCCTCTGTGCGCAATTATGGTCAAGGCATTACCATATGACCCACTGTTGGGACTCCTAGACCAAATGGTATGAGGTCTAATTGGGACTTCTTATTAGGGAGATACCCTGACATGTTGGCGGGTCCAGCACCGTTAACATATCCTTAGGCTAACAGACAAGTTGAGGCTATCAACAAAGTTCATAAGACTATGCTTCAATGTATGATAGGGGTCCATAAATCCAACTGGCACTTGCTTCTTTTTGTCACCTAATGGGCATATCAAACCTCAGTTAGGACTGCTACTGGATTCACACCCTTCTAGTTGGTTTATGGTCTAGAAATGATCCTTCCCATCGAATGGAAAATTCCATCACTGAAACTAGTTATCGAACTTCTTCCTGCTATTTCCGTAGAGGAGGAGCGTCTTTTACATCTAACTCATTTGGATTAAACCTAACACGATGTTGGTTTAGCCAATGAAGATCATAAAAGATGCATCAAAGTGTAATGAGATAAAATTTTCAAGCCTAGACTCTTCTCAGAAAGAGATTTGGTTCTCTTATATGACCAAGAGGCCGATAAGTTAGGTTTTGAAAATTTCTAGCCTATGTGGATGGGGCCATACATTGTCAAGTGCTTCCTTGACAAAGAGGCCTATGCGTTAGTATCCCTCGGTGGAGTTCCACTAGCACAGCCCAGAAATGGGTTGTACCTCAAAAAATACTATGCTTGATCCCATGCGTAGTACATTGTGTATATATTGTCTATAGGTGTGTTGAGTGTGTTTGTTGCAGTGTGTTTTTCAGAGTTTCCCATGGTTTATGTTGATTCTTTTTACTTTTGGATTGCAGATGTCAACCTCTCTCAAACCATACATTGGTTTTTCTAATGGTGTTGGTCGTAGTACTTGGAACCTATCCTCTGCAATGTGGGCCATTTTTGCTCCAAATGGCAAGATAGTGAACATGCAAGGGATTTGCATTGGTTTCTCAACTAAAAATGTTTTTGAGTATAGTGCAGTGGTTGAGCTAGTATTTAATGTTATTTCACATGGTATCCATTGTATAGTCATCAAGATTGACTCACAACTCGTAGTACTACAACTCGTTAATATCTATTTAGTGAGAAATTCCGCTATCCTTCACATGGTGTTGAGAGTCCTTCTTTTGGAAAGACATTTCGATTTCATACATACGAACATATTTCTATAAATATTAACACATTATAAGATGCCCCAGCTAATTTTGGTTTAGATAGACATTTGCAATGAATGTAAATAACTTTCAATTCGCATCACATCATATTGAGAGAAGAATAGGAACTAGGAAACACTGAAATATATATATATATATATATATATATTATATATATATATATTATATATATATATATATATATATATATATATATATATATAGTTTGGTTTTACAAAATGTGTGCCCCGAGACACATATGGCTACGTCGCCCATATAAAAACTACATGAAAAACATCTAAGTAGACAAATCAGTGGTGCTCATGATGAAATGACACTGCACGAGATATCTTATGCAATAATCAACCAATATGACTAGGCACTCTCATAGTGTGTCAGTGAAGTCGCAATGGAAGTTGATCGACCATGGTTTCATCAATCCCATGTGTCAATACCTCCATGTGGTTCTGCACCTCTCATAGGATCTCAGCTACCTCAAGATCCCATAGCACACCCTGTCTTACTGTTGGCCAGATAAATCGTTCTTGTGGACAAGACCAATCTCCCTAGTATCAAATGATATCTAGCAACAATCAGCACAAGCAAATCTACTTTTCTCTAAACATGTTTCAATTCATAAATGAAAACTAAGAGGTGTAATAGACCCTACCTCGGTCCAATGCTTATTTGTGGTAGCTTTGTTCCAACAACTTCAAGCAGTTCCCTTTTAATGACCTGCATACACAAACAAACACACATCAAATAACACCTGCATAGATACTATAATAAAACATGTTCATTATGAAGATCAAGGAGCTCATAAAATAAACCATTAGAGACAGTTCATTGAGCAAAATAAACTTGATTGTATTAACTTTATGAATAAAAGAACCTTAAAACCTTTGCCTTGATGTTGCACAAGCTCTTTCCAAGGTCCAGCAAGAATCTCCTCTACTTTGACAAGGCTCACTCACTTCCCAAATGAAATGAAAAGTATGTGATCTCTCCTCTCACAAGCTCAAAAAGGAAGTCTATTTCTAGCAGCATTTACCCTCAAGAATCTTCAGCTTTCAACCTCCCCTACAACCAACCCAATGCCTGAATTTATAGTGCAAATGGAGGAAGTTGCAAGTCCATAATTGAAGCGATAAGTTCCTCCTTCAATGGGATAAGCACCTCATATCATGGAGTTAGCTCCCTTAGTTATGGAATGGATGAACCAAGGTGGATCAGACTTGCCAGTGTAATACTCCTTCTAGAAGCGTCCAGAAGCGACCCAAGGTGAGTTTTTAAGAACGAACTCATGCCTTTTTAACTTTTATAGGGGTTCGCACCCATCACTTAACAGACAAAGCGGTTAGGTTCGTAGGAGACATGACCATTGGGTGTGGTACCGCAGGCAATGCTAGGAGAAAGTAAACCAGGATTTAAGATATTTTTAAGGTCTTTCTCCCATTTTCAAGGCTTGACATGAAGAGCTGAGGCTTAAGACTTGCAAAGGAGGTATGTATGAGTGGCGACGGACTCACACAAACTGTAGAAAGTCATGGTGACAATTTTTTGTGTAGCAGATTGCCCCCTAAAGTGCAAAGTCTGTAATAGATGAGGATAATTTTGATCATCTAAGAAGAGTGAAGGACTTTATCATTTCAAGGATCTTCCTGTGGATACCCCAGTCGGAACCTGTAAAAACATTCAACACAAAATATATATATATGTGAAAATATCATCGCTGAGGTAGGCATTCCTATACTCAGATCAAAACTGGCTAAGAACTATCTAAAATTGTTCTGATACAGGAATGATTTTGTATTACACCATAAGTAGAGACACATGGACACAGTATGAGTGCATCCATCTGTTTATGAATAGTCCACCATATAATGATAACAAAATTCCTCGTAGCCTGGATGGTGGAAACTAGATCCAGGGTCTTCATTTCTACTTCCCGAACTACTACGATTCTATCCATGTGAATGAATGCGTCGAAGTCGAACATGGTAGAAACCACTTGATTACCAGTCAATGATGTAAACTGTTAACAAGTGTGAGAGGAACCACCAGTAATGTCAATGGCCCTCAAAGTACTCAGTACAATCCATGAAATGTGAATGAATGAGTAGATGTCAAACACGTCATAGAATCCTTTGATCGAAGGTCAATGATGCAACCTGTCGTCAAAGGCGAGAAACCTGCCATTGAGGCATGTAGATTCCAAGGTACTAACAATTTCTAGATCATCTTTCTAGATAATGAGTCGGAGTCGATAGAAAGCGATCCGTCATAGGCAAGCCCATAACACGAAATCATAGATCAAGTCTAAAGAAATATATTTGGCAAGGACTAACTCAGGGATGGTCAATGATGGATGACAGATATTTCGCAGGTGAATGGTTTATTTGCACAGACCTCTTGAACACATAATGACACTGCGGATGGCTTGGTGATAATTGACCCAAAGCTAATACCCAGAAACTGGCTGAAGACTTTCAATGTGGCTTGATTAACTGTTAGGTAAAGGATTTCCCAACCCAAGTGAATAAAAGTGTCGTGTTCAAGAGTGATGGAAAGTTTTTCAAACACAAAGTACAACAAACAGGTTCATTTTTCTCTCTTTTCCCCCACCATTTCTGGCAAGTACCTCTTTATTTTTTACAAGCTTGAGGAGGATAACATGACAAGCTTGAGGAGGATAACATTTGCTTGGTTATAAGTTCATCCTTCGGATGAGTCCAACTTAGTTTAGATTCGAACCCTAAGAAGGAATTGTTCATTCTTGTTTGCAATTAAACGGCTCCTTTACTGTGGAATTTTTATCGAGTGCAGTATAGGAGAAACTCGGTGTTTTTCAATTTTAGGGAGTCAGAAGAAAAACTTAAGAAAACTCCATGGTTGTCCTTTTTCGTAAATTTGTGTCTCCCAAGCCCGAAAAAGTATAAAATAATACTTGATAGAACCGCTTGACCATTATGATCAAGGAGTACTTTCCATAATTAGTGCCTTCAATCTGAAAAAGTAAAAAAGCGATCGAAAACACGTCATTTTATTACCAATATCGAACTCGAAACGACAAAAGTCTGGCAATCTTTTCATGTTTATACGGATAGAAAAGAGTTGTAAGTGGACCGTATTTTTAATTCCGTTTTAACGATTCTAAAAAGAAAAACTCGGCAATCTTTTCATATTTTACGAGTCAGAAAAGAGCTTAAAGAGGACTCCTATGTGTTTTTGTTGAAAATGACCAATTCTCCCTGGACACCCAATATTTTGCACAAAAACTACAAACATTACTCATATCTATTTAAAAATAATTAAAATGTACCAAAAATGACCTTTTCAAAGTAAAAAATAAATAAATTAAATTTATTTATTCAAAAAATATTATAAAAGGGCTTTTACAAGTTCATTTTCACCATTTGGCTTTGGAGTAAAAAGTAAGAGCTTTTGGTAAGAAAACTTCCTCTGGAGATTGTGAAAAATCCGACCGTTGGAATCAAGAATCGTCTTCTCCAAGTAATCCACATCGTCTCTGACTTGCATTTCATCTGTTTAAAATTTTTTTTTAGGCTTTAAAAGTTGATTTTTAGAAGGAAATTTGGGCAAAAAATCACCCGCGGCAGTTGCGCGAGTGCGCCATGTGGCCCCTACGCACCCCGATTTTTCCGTGCACAGGGAAAAGTTAGGGTGTCGCACCTGTTCTTAAGGAGAAGTGTGCACCTATGCACTGTCTCTAAAAGGATGGGTGCGAACTCCGCAGAATGTGGATTTAAAACCCTAATTTCTTCATTTTTGCCCCACATATTTCGAATTGAAATGTTCTAAACCACCTATTTTTCAATGTAGGAACACAAGATGCTTGTTTGGCGGGAAAGAGAGCACGAGGATGTGGACCAAGCCGCATTAACCCATCCACCTTCATTACAAGCATTGAGAGCATGCGGATTGTTTAAATTCTAGGCCATACCCGGCATGAGGGCACAAGTAGACTTTCTGCAATGGCTGGTAGACAGGTGGAGCATTCAGGACCAGTGCTTCATTATTGGTGGCAACCGGCTCGAAATTGAGCCGGAAGACATATACTTCTTGACTAGCTTGCCCAAGAGAGGTGAAGGATTATCTCTGTTCGGATCTAGGCCAAGTGGCCAATCTGTCGCTAGCCTCCGACTAGAGTTTTGCAATGTCCAAACTGTGGACAAACGGATAGATGTTAAAACCATCTCCCATCCTGAACTAAAATTGATTGCATTTATTGTCACCAGACTCTATGGGAGTGCAGAATTGCATCTATCTACTTGTTCCCAGATGCGCATGGCAGTAAACTGCTTCCGAGGCACCATCTTCAACTGGTGCGATGTTGTATTGGCCAATGTGAAGGGCCAATTGACTAGGGCAAAGAATGGACAACTAAAGAACTTTGGATATGGTTATCTAGTTGTGAGCTTTGCCCTAGAGAGGGTACCTATGCTGGTTCCACAACAACTTACTGTTGAGGTTGGACTTCCCCGAGATCCTAGGTTTATGCGTTGGGTTGCAGTCATGGCCCGCCATCCTAAGGAGGGCACCGAGGTTGTTCGATTCTCACCCGAGTATTTTCATTGGTTAGAGAACCAACTCTTTGTGATTCAGGATTTTCCATACGCTGGGATGGATTATCGTGGTGATCCCGACATGGCTCTTCCACCAGGAGAGAAATGGGATGATAGAGGTAAAATTATTTTCAACATTTTTAAATTATATATTTTTTTTATTTTAAATTGTCCCAAAACTAATAGTAAAAAGTTTTTAAATGTAGATATGGGTCCACGGCGACCAGCCACTCTCCAGCCTCATGATCGAAGATAGCCAGCTGCTGCAACACCGACCCCACAGGACCAATCAACAGAGACCTTGGCTGAATTGGAGGGTCATCTAGAACGCTTGACAACAGATATTCCGGAGACCAACATAGATGATATTCCTCTTAGGCTACAGCGCTATGTGATTGGGGTCCCAAGACCTTTTAGGAGGTTCCTTTATAGGGTGGCCCGAGCAGGTGGTGTCTTATCGTGATCATCACTAGTGATAGGATGATTGCCTTGTACACTCATTTTTGGACTTTTTGTGCTATCATTTTTGCCGATCATAAGGTGTTTTTCAACCTATGATCGAAGACGATGTATATTTTGACACACTTCTATGCTATGCTATATTACTATTATTGGTTATCTTGCAAAACATGTTATGGGATGTTCTTAAATTTACTATTTGATTTAATGCAAATGTCTATTTAACATTCGAGAAGAAACTACATCTACTAATGTATTTAAATATCTTGGAATGTGCTGATATTCGATGTAATCAAATTCTCGTTCCAAGAGACGGACTCTCAAAACTAATCGCAATAACACTGGATTTCCAATGGCATAAACTCTATTAATTTGTAATACAATGAGTTCTGAATCTAACCTAACAATCAAACTCTGAATTCCAAATGAAATGGATTTGGATAATAACTCAATCACTGCACTGTATTCTGCAATGTTGTTTGTTGTTTGACTGAGGCTTACCCCATGCATAGATACTAACTCGTCAGAGGGCGAATAGATAACCCAAGCTGCGAAAGAGATGTTCCATGTACTACGACAAGTGCCATCAGCAAAACTGATGTATGTTTGAAGAGGCGTCGATATCTGCAATATCAAGAGTAAAATCAAGATAAGTAGGAATAATGATGAAAAACACTCTCTAAAGTAAAGCATGCATCCCTAATCTAAAAACAAACCAAACTTAGAAAGAAACTAGTCTAAAAATCTCCACACTAATCTTTTAAGCATACTATCACTTTAGATAAAGCCCATTCCCCTAGCTTATCGTTTGCTTGATCATAAAGTAAGACCAGGTCTCCTTCCGAAAAATTGTGGGGTGTAACATTCCGATCATACTGAGATTTAATTCTTTTGGCATGAGTTTTGATAGCTAATGCAGCATCACGTTGATTCTCATCTAATTGAGCTAAGTATAATAAACGTTTTTCCTCTTTGGAAGTGGCTGGTAATAATTGTATGAAAATTTGTAATGATGGGATTTCGCATTCAATGGGTAGTACCACCTCTAAACCGTAAACTAGTTGAAAGGGAGTAAAACCTGTTGATGTTTTGACTGAGGTTTGGTATGCCCAAAGCACTGAAAATAACATGTTATGCCAATTCGACCTATGAATCCCAATGATTCATCGGATCATGGTGACTAGAACTTTGTTGATTGCTTCAACCAATCCATTTTCCTGTGGGTAATATGGTGTGGAATTATCGTGACGCAGGCCAAGATGATCTGTTAGTTCAGTCATCATGATGTTTCGAAAATGACTCCCATGGTCAGTGATAATCACTTGAGGAACACAAAACCTAGAAATTATATGATTGAAAACGAAAATGGCAGCAGTTTTGCCGTCTGCTGAAAATGTAGGCATCGGCTCGGCCCACTTGGTAAAATAATCTACCACAAGGATGATATACGCATGCCCCCCCGGTCGAGTGAGGGTTACATGTAATAAAATCGATACCCCATTTTGTGAATGGACCGACGGCAATTATAGGGTGGAGAGGAGCAGGTGGAGCACGCATCTTATGATCAAAAATTTGGCAATTGTGGCATTTCTGGACTGCAGTGATACAATCTTTGAATAAGGACAGCCAAAAACAGCCAGTGTGCAAGATCTTTTGGGTTGTGGCATACCCAGACATATGACTGCCACACGCTCTATAGTGACAGTCATTAAGAACATTTTCAGCCTCCGCGTGAGTTAGACAATGTCGAAAAATAGAATCCAATAATAGTGTAAGGTTGGTATTGGAAGCGTATTTTCCAGCGTTGAGATCGTGAGATGTCAGGCCGAAAAGATTGGGTCTGGAGATAGACAATGATATCTCCATACCATGGATCAATAGTGCTGATAAGGAACAAGGGTTCATCCGCAATGGGTTCTTCTGCCACATGTTTGGTATCAGCACGAGGGAAGTCACACATCAATTTCGCAAAAACCAAAGACTTCTTTGACTTGGCCTTTTCAAATTCCAAGTCAAATTCCTGTAGGATGACAATCCCTTTGGAATACTTGCCCCCTAGCAATTGTTTAATTAAAATGTATTGCATAGGGTTACAGTTAGAAATGACGGTGGTTTTACGAAGTAAAATGTAATGACAAAATATTTGAACAGCTTGTACTGCTTCCAAGGCTAGTTTCTCCACATGTGAATATTTTAACTCAGTCGGAGTTAGAGTCCAACTAAGATAATAGATCACATGTTCACTCTAGAATTAATCCTGATGAACTAAAACCATCCCAATGGTGGAATGGGAAGTGACGAGGTAAAAGAAATAATCTTGGTTGTAGTTGGGAGGATGCAATAACGACGCATGGGTCAACGCGTATTTAAGTGCATCGAAAGATTTGTAAGCTATCTCATCCCAAAAGAATGGAGTGTTCTTTTTAAACAACCTGGTGAAACCTTTTGTAATCTCAGCGTAGTTAGGAATGAAACGACGTAAAAAGTTTGCTTTCCCTTGCAAACTTTGGAGTAGGTGAACAGTCGAAGGAGGTGGTAATTTGACAATGGCTTTGACCTTCAAAGGATCAATGCGAATGTCATCTTTCGAAACAACAAATCCCAGTAAACGACCCGTTTCTATACAAAAAACACATTTGTGGGGATTCAGCCTAATCCGATAATGCCTACATCTCATAAAAATTGCTCGTAAATGAGTGAGATGGTCAGCTCGTCGTAAAGAATGAGCATGTAAATCATCAAGATAAGGTTGCACAATGTGCTTGATGTCATGAAAAAAATTAAGACATAGCCCTTTGAAAAGTTGCGCCGACATTCTTCAATCCAAAATGTAACTTGCAATAAGCAAAAGTCCCCCATGGACAAATGAATGCCATTTTTGGTTGATCGGCAGGTAGAATAATTTGATTGTAACCGAAAAAGTCATCCATAAAGGAGAAAATTTCACTGTCAGCACAATCATCGATAATTTCATCAATATAGGTTGTTGGATAATTGTCCTTGGGACAAGCACAATTAATATCCCTATAGTCAATACATATTCTTATTTTCCCTTTTTTTTTAGTAACTGGAACAATATTCGATACCCAATCCGTTAAAGTAATTGGATAAATGAAACCTCCTTTAAGTAATTTCTCAACTTCTGTTTTGATGGCAGCAGCTTTTCGTGGGTGTATCTGACGCAAACGTTGCTGGGCGAGTTTAGCATCTAGGTTAGATCTCATGCACAACAATTGAAGTATCAATTCCTAGCATTTCCTCATAGGACCAGCCAAACACGTCACGGAATTCTTGAAATAGGGCTTCAGCGTCTGTACAAGAAGAACCTATGTGAATGTTTTCAACAATCCTAGGTTTTACTGAAATGTCAATAGGAACCGTTTGAGAAATATTTGATAAATTTTGTTCAGAATCAAGATGTTTCAATGGATTCTGCAGTTCTTTGACATATTCAGCAGTAAAAATAGATGAAAAATCATTCTCAAAATGATCAATCTCAGGTAAAAACGAAGATCGGTGATGAAGATCTTCCCATGGTAACTCATCAACAGACAAAAGTTCCCGAATTTGCTCATCGGTGTGAACAGTTTCAGAAAAGGTTGTCGAATCTAAGGTTGAGATTGAAAGTGATTCTCCATGGATCACATTCACTAGATCAAAATTGGTTGAATTTGAGTCGGAAAACGACTGTACAACCTAATAAGCAACTTCAAAGAGACTCAAAGGCATGGCATCACCAAAAGAGTCCACCTCAGAATCGAATGGAATGATCCAAGGATCATCGAGAACAATGGATTCTGATGAAATCATATGAACAATCGCGAAAGGAGACGGTACGTTGACAGGAGGAAATGAAAAAGTTCCGAGTAAACTAGAATATTTAACTAATCCTAACCCAACATCCTTATAAGGGATAGCGGTTTTACCAACATGTTGAATACTCTTAGCAGAGGATGGGTCGGATGAAAAGTAAGTTAACTGATCTATTGTAATAATCTTTCCATTATGTGGAAACTTAATAAGCCGAAAGACCAATGAAACAATAGCAGTTATGGCGTAAGACCGGCTACAACCCAAAAGAAGGTTGTAATCAAGAGGGGCATCAACCACCTCCACATCTAGATTAACAGTTTTTCCTTAAACCCCTATAAGTAAGTACTGCAAAATGCCATAAGGATGAAACCCTCGGCCATCAAAGGCCTTCATAATCATCGGGGATTGATTAAGTGTAGGAGAACCAAGGGCTTTCCAACACTGTATCGACATAATACACGTTGAAGCTCCCTCATCAATCACAGTCCTAAAGCAAGGTCTATTTTTTACTAACACTGGAATCTGGAAAGCCATTTGATGAGGTAAACGAGGTGTACTATTGTCTAAATCGAAGACTATGAGGTTTGAGTCCTGAAGATCAACAGCTCCTGTAGCCGACAATAGCAATTTACGTTGTGCTGGACAAGATTGTAGCACCTCCAAAGCCAACATTGCTGAAGGGGAACAGCTAAATCCTCAACAATGTTATAGTTCTAAGTAGCTCTCGCATGTGGAATGAAAGCTGACTTTCGAAGTATACCTTTAGCAGGTATTTTGATTACTAATTCTAGATTAGGATTCTCGATCTATAGCGGCTCAGAACCATACGGAGCTAAGGTTGATGGATTGGAATTAGAAGATTCTGCTTCCTTACCACCAATAGGACTCTTACTTCCATAATCTTGCGATCATGTCACAATCCTTACATGGGACATCATCATTATGGGCTCTTCGGAGGCACTAGAGGAAGAACCTATCATCTTACTGTCTTGACTCAAAAAAGGATCCTTTAAAACAGCAGGTGTTTGAGAAAATTTCACGATTTTTGCAACCTCAGCACGATGTGGACAATCTCTTGTAAAATGCTCCTCATCGCAGATGAGACAAGGATAGCGAGGTTTACGTTTCTTGTTAGTAGATTCAAGTTTATCTGATTTCTCCTTCGAGTTTTGCTCATTCTTCTTCTTGCCTTTCTTCTTACCGCCAGATTTTGATTTGGCCGTAGATGATTCTATGACATGGACATCGGCAGAAATTTCAGTTGAAGACTCTCCCTTTGAGGAATCTGGTAAAGTTATAATAGGAGAAGAATTCTTAGAGGATATCTTCTTACTTTTGGTATTAACAATACCAATCATACCGTCGACGGCATGAGACCCTGAGGGAGGTGCAGTTATTTGATTTTGTTTTGGAAGGTCGGGGATTTTCTCGTGTAAAGTACCTGACTGCGTATAAACTAATTCAAGGTACTGAGCTTGAGCAATTACTTGCTCTTCGATAACTACTCCTGCCTTGGCTGCATCTTCAGTTATTTTAGGTAATAACAATTTTACAAACCATTCTGCCAAAATTTGGTCCGGGATAAAAACTTTCACTAAACGACGTCGACGTCGCCATTCATGAATATGGTCTGAAATATATGTGGATGTCGATTGTTTTAATGAAGTTAATAATTCCGTTCCATCGTCATATCAGACTGGCAGCTGAAAATGAGTAAGGAAGGAAGTGGCTAACTGACTAAAATTATAAAAAGAGCCTCGTGGCAACTCAATGTACCACTTGGCTGCAAGGCCAATCAAAGTGCATCGAAAAAGACGAAGAAGAATTAATCATCTATAATGGAATTCGATGCACACCAGATATGGTAAGTCATCACATGATTTGACGGATCTTCTCCTGACTTCCCCTCAAACTTTGGTATATCACTGGGCAACTTATTCGGCATTGGCGGCCAAAATGGAAGATAATTAATGGGATCATTCGTAAGGCGTGACAAGTCACGTAAATCCAAAGTTTCTATAAATGATAACTGACGGTACAGATCCTAAAAACTTGGGGTCATAAGACCAACCCCACGAGGAGGATATCTAGGATAACTTGGAATCGGGTTGGCATTGGGGATATTATATCCTCCTAGAAAACCAGGATTAACCGGAACATACTGGGGTTGTTGAGGTTGTTGATAAGTATACCCAGGGTATGGTTGATACTGATAAGCCAGGCTCTACATAGCAGGACCGAATTGGTATTGTCCCTGGTATGGTTGATAAGTAAATTGAGGTTGACTTGTGACAACCATACTAGGCCCAGGTTGTGCTACAGGCATTGAAACCGGAGTCTGGATTGTAGGTCCAGACTGAGGTAAAGAGGCATGAGGAGTTAATACAGGAACAGTAGAAACTGGAGTTGTTGATACTCCAGAAATAGGTGGGGTGGATTGAACAGAGGCTGCAGTAGTTGCAGCAGACGTTTGGGGCAGAGTTCGAGGTGAACTAGGCCCAGGCTAATGAACTACCCCAGGTGTAGAAGTTTGAGTAGTAGGCTGGACAGGTTGCTGGGGTGAACCAGAAACCAAAGGTTGTCCAGATTGAGATGGCAACTGCACATTGGGTTGTGAATTCTGTTGATCCCACACCACGTTCATTCCGGGGTATGGACCCATAACAGGTTGAGCATATTGAGGACCAAAACCAGGTTGAGTGTAAGGTTGATAATTATACGGTACATTTCCCGTTCCTTGAAAAAATGATTGACCTGAAGGTGGTTGGAAACCTTGAGGTTGGTATTGACCTTGAGTTTGGTACTGACCTTGCGGTTGGTACTGACCTTGAGGCTGGTACTGACCTTGAGGCACATATTGAAACTGAGGTTGACCTTGAGGTACATATTGGTACTGGGGTTGACCTTGAGGAAAATATTGTCCCGTAGGGATGTACTGTCCTTGAGTTTGCCCCCCAGGTGGTAATGGACTACCTTGAGGTTGCCCCCCAGGCAGTATTTGAGTACCTTACGGTTGCCCCCCAGGCGGTATTGAACTACCTTGAGGTTGCAGGTTAGGAGTAGTACCAAACATCATAAGGATCTCTTCGACACTTAACGGTTTAGTTCCGCTATTACCAGGAAATACTACATATTCGATGGGTTGAGGAGATGCTCCTGAAAATGTACCAGATAAAGACTGATACCCAGGAGGACCAGAAGGACCGCCATGTAAAAATGTTTCTGGCATCTGAGAAAACAAGGATGACTATCTCAACATATTCAAAGGAGGATAATAACCTCTGGATGTTGGATGGAAAGGAAATCAAGGTGGTGAAGATGTGAGACCTGGATTTTCTAAAAAGTTGGTCAACGAAATATACCAAGCATCACCTCTAATGGGACTGTAGAAAATGGATTCACGCTCCCTAAGTTCGATAGCTGGTTGATTTTCGGGGATGTTTATACCTTCGTCCGGACTTACAAGTTCTTCTATGGAAATGAGTCCAAAAGGAAGATTCTGGGAATGATACTTTCTACCCTTGGTGAACTAGGACCACTAGAAACAGGAGAAGCAAATCCCGAATATGGAGTAGCAGCAGGTTCAAAGATTTCAGGTTCTTCGGCTAATAAACTAGTAGGAGTAATACTACCAGTAACTTCGGAAAATGAAATCGGTTCAGAAATATGTTTTGTTGCTTGAACTAGATAATCAGGATGTATGATTGACGAAGACTCTCCAGCCTCTGGTGACCCAACTCTACTTTTACTAGGTGTGACAAGAGATTGCAGCCCTTCAAGTTGACTTGGTGTAAATTCGAGAGACTGCCCTCGAAGTCGACGATATTGTCTCGGTAATTCAGCCACGATTAATTATTTAATTACTTCACATGAAAACAAAGAAAATCTCAAGAAAACCACCTAAAGTCTCTAAAGAATCAAACAATTTGAAGCACACGCCTAATAAATCTAGGAGATCAAACCACACACAAATAGTATCTTTCCGAATCGAAAACACTAGTTGGTGATGAAATCCAACGTCGCAGAATTCAATACAGAAATGGCGATTGGAACAGTTACCCCGACAACCTGCCTAATGAAACAGATTGGCACAAGTTTCTCCACTATAACCGTCTTGAGTGAAGATAATCCCCCAGAGAGTCCAAGTGAGTCTATTCGACGTCTGCTCCAGGTACAGTGGGATCTTCCCTCCACCATCACCTAGGAAAGAATCCTATAGATTATGACCACTAAGGTCACCAACGGAAACAAATATACTTGGGGGAACAGTCTACGATCCGATACGCACGCAAGGGCAAAGTAACAAGCTCAATCCCCTTGAAGGCTCCTTGACATAATCCAAGGTTTACCAACAAGTGACCCCAGGCTCCTCGACAATGGTCAATCTGAGGTTTACCATTTTTAATACGTGAATATCTTCTATCTTTCCCAATGAGGAAGGATTGATTCCCACACTAGTTCAGATATGATATCGTGCTTCTCCTTTAAGAGGAGCTTTCCCAGAGCATAGATGTAACAATTGGAATTTCTCCCTACCACAAGATCGACTACTTGTTTGTTTAAACTATCTTGGAGAGTTAAGTACCCCCTACTCCAAGATACTAGCCTAAGCTATGTTCATGAAAAGAGCCCTAGAAAATAAAAAGATTGCTAAATGGATTTTAATTAAGCGTTAATTTTATTGGTTGTTTCTTAAGTCAATGGGTGCGGAGATGAAACTTTATGGTTTAAAGACTCGACTCCACAACACTAAAAAATGCACCTAAGATTTTAAACAATTCCTTTTCTTTTCAATGAATTTCTAGCTAAGGAAGAGTTGAAAATGTAATGCTTTGAAAATCAAATCTTTCTCTTAACATACAACTAAAAGGAAAACTTTTTGTCTTTTTCAAAGAACTTCAAAAACGAGACCACTAATCACGCTCACGGAAAATCCCTTCGCTTTTCAACAATCAAAAACTACAAGAACAAACAATTCTTTCAAGAGAGCTTTTAAGATTTCTGAAAACCTCTAAAGACTATTGAAAACAAATTTTTCAACAAGCTTCTATAATTTCTATGAAAAACTCAAAACTATAATCTAATCTTGAGATCTAAACAAAAATGGATTGAAAAGAATCTTGAAATGTTTTTGAGGATGCTTAACTTAGTTTTTTAGCTAACTAAGGATCAATTTGTTCAGATCAACAAACTAATCAAAAACACCCAATTATATTTTAATAAAAATGGAAATTCGAAACTTTCAATCAAGTTTAATTAAAGTTTTGCAAAAGAAAAAAATGGGATCTAGCTCTCTTCAAGGATAGATTTCATAAACTAGTCAAACTCAGCAAGAAGACTAGAGATACCAAGGTGATCTAAGGCTCTAAGGCTTCTGATCTCTGAGCTATTACAAAGACCAAGCAAATCAATCCAACAGGCAAAACTTCTAGAAAATAACTTCAAACAAGAATTCCAATGAAAACTAACTCACAAGGAACTTTTGTCAAGACAAGTGCATATCTGGGCATAAACTAACAGCTATGGAGAAAAACTAAACCTAACTAGGTGGAAGGATCTTAGGTTTTTCAAACTTTTGACAGGGTCCACAGGCTCCCAATAGAACTAGGTGTGGTACCGCTCTATGTTATACTGCGACAGTGTGGACAGGTCCACACTGAACCTAACGCAGAAGGTGCGGTCCTCTTCCAAAAATCCGAAAAATAAAAAATCAGACCAAGATCTAACAAGTACCCAATCTCACACACATCAAGGCAAATCAGAAACCAAAACTCAAGTTTCTCAAGTCAAAGCAAAGATAAATTAAAAACCAAAACCAGTCCCCAGCGGAGTCGCCAATTTGTTGGCCGGATAAATCGTTCTTGCGGACAAGACCGATCTCCCTAGTATCTGATGATATCTAGCAACAAGTAGCACAAGCAAATCTACTTTTCTCTAAACACGTTTCAATTCATAAATGAAAACTAAGAGGTGTAATAGACCCTACCTCGGTCCAATGCTTGTTTGTGGCAGCTTTGTTCCAACAGCTTCAAGCACTTCCCTTTTAATGACCTGCATACACAAACAAACACACATCAAAGAACACCTGCATAGATACTATAATAAAACATGTTCATTATGAAGATCAAGGAGCTCATAAAATAAACCATTAGAGATAGTTCATTGAGAAAAATAAACTTGATTGTATTAACTTTATGAATAAAAGAACCTTACAACCTTTGCCTTGATGTTGCACAAGCTCTTTCCAGGGTCCAACAAGAATCTCCTCTACTTTGACAAGCGTCACTCATTTCCCAAATGAAATGAAAGGTATGTGATCTCTCCTCTCAGAAGCTCAAAAAGGAAGTCTAATTTCCAGCAGCATTTACCCTCAAGATTCTTTAGCTTTCAACCTCCCCTACAACCAGCCCAATGCCTGAATTTATAGTGCAAATGGAGGAAGTTGCAGGTCCACCATTGAAGGGATAAGTTCCTCCTTCAATGAGATAAGTACCTCATATCATGGAGTTAGGTCCCTTAGTTATGGAATGGATGAACCAAGGTGGAGCAGACTTGCCAGTGTAATATTCCTTCTAAAAGCATCCAGAAGTGACCCAAGGTGAGTTTTTAAGAACGAACTCACGCCTTTTTAACTTTTACAGGGGTTCGCACCCATCACTTAACAGACAAAGCGGTCAAGTTCGCAGGAGACATGACCATTGGGTGCGGTACCACAGGCAATGCTAGGAGAAAGTGTGAAACCAGGATTTAAGATATTTTTAAGGCCTTTCTCCAATTTTCAAGCCTTGCCATGAAGAGCTGAGGCTTAAGACTTGCAAAGGAGGTATGTACAAGTGGTGACGGACTCACACAAACTGTAGAAACTCATGGTGACAATTTTTTGTGTAACACTTACTGCGATGATCTATATTAGGCCAACTTCCTCCTTCTGTGGATGTCTTTCTATGTGACGGGGATATGTAGCACCTAAAATAGGTCAGATATTGGCATGAAAACATCAAATAGTTTAGTCTCGGGAATATAAAAAAACACAAAAAAAAATCGTAAAACTTTCAAAAACTTAATGGTCAAAGTAACTTACCTGAAGCATCCCATTTCTCACCATCAGGCAACTCGAGCTCAAGATCATTACGTAAATCCATCCCTACATAAGGATAATCATCATTAATGATGAATTTTCTACGTAGACATCCAACGAAAGCTGGTGAAAATTTGATCGTTGATGGACCTACATGTTAGCTCATGTGGTCTATCCACCTTGTCATTCGTGGGATTCGTCGGATCAATGGGCTTGAGTACAATCTATTGAGGTTGCAGTAATGGTACCTTCTGTAGAGCAAAGAGACTAATATCACCCATATCCAAAGTTGTTCAACTTCCCCTCCTTTGCTTTAGTAAGTTGTTCGTTCAAATTGAACAAGACACCCTCACTCCAGTTGAATATTGTCGGCTCTAGACACTCTATCTCGTAATTGGGTCACATCCTTTATGTTGATCTTTCCATCCCTCATAGGAAGGGCTCGAGGTCTGCAATAGGTAGTGATACAGTCTTTCAGCGTCTCATCGCCACTTCTTCCACCTAGAATAGAGATGGGGGCACCTCACTTTGACAAACCTGTCAAAATGTAAATTATCCTCTACCTATATCTCGAGTTGCCCAAACCTGAACACTTTTGCCTAAATATCCCATGAATGGACAAGGTATTTCAACAACTCTATATGTTTCCTCATACCAAAAAGCCAGAAGAATTTCAATAACCCATAGTTTTTGAGTGCCTAGATGGTAGCAGGGTCATTTTATGCATTCCAATATTGTTCCTCATGTTCTCTTTCTCTCCAAATGAATGCCATTTTGTGCTAATGGGTAACTGAAACATCAAAAAGGAATCCATTAGGCTTTTTCCCATGCAAAAAATCTAACAAAATTTGAGGAAAAACTAAAAGAAAACTTAGAGAAAATGCGCCATATGCACCCCAACAGTGTTTACCAGAGCATTTCACCTCTGTATGTTAGGTTTCTCTACCTAGGTGCAATGCATTTTTTTACACAGGGAGGGTGCATTGGTCCCAATGCATTTCTTACGAACCCTAAGATCCTAAAAATCTTTAAATTTTTACATGAAAACACAAAATGAACCATGGAAATATAGAGAAAGGCTTTAGTTCCAACCTGGAAGTGACGACACTCGAAATGGTTCCTTAGATTGGCCGCAATTAGCTACAGAAGATCGAGGGAAAAAGCCCTCAAAATACTCATTGTTGAAGGTAAAATGTGAAATGGTGAAAATTAAAGTCATTTCCAATATTTATGGTCATTTTATCATTATTTTATTCATTTTTACTATTTTGACCTATATATGCTTCATTTTTAGTATGAAGTAGGTATGTTTAATCCTTGTTGTGGAGTTTTGAGCAAGTCAACAGCTATTAGCAGGTTTTTTATTATGTTTTGAATAGGTTACTTTGACCAAAGAGTATACTTTTATTTCTTTTTCGAACTCTATAAACCTATGAAAAAGGAACCCCCCTAGAGTCATCTTTCAACTCTTTTCAAACTCCCAAAATATGAAAGATTGTCAAGCACTTGTCTTTTCGAACTCGTAAAAGTAAATGAGAATACATCTGCTCAGTATAAGTTTAATCTTTTTCTGGACTGAGATAGACAAGCTACAAAAAATGAATACCTTAGTCGAACATGGCTAAGAGATTCTCTTGGGTATTGTTTTCTACATTTTCATACCTAAGAGACTACCTACGAAAAGGGACACCTAGAGTTTTCTCTTTCACCTATTTTTCAAACTCTCTAAACATGAAAAAAATGTTGTGTTTTGCCTTCTTTCGACTTGTAAAAGCATAAAATAGTGATGGACTCGTCGATCATGATGAGACAGAACCACTCCTTCTCAGGGTTCGTTAAATATACTTGTTGGACACTTGGCATTGTCTAGATTTCCAGTGGCCTAGTGAAGGCATATCGAAGTGTGTTTGCATTGATGTCAACAGTCATGCTGGGGATATGTGTTGGGGAGTTGGCATTTCCTAACTGTTGGCAGAAGCATTGCTTAACTGTTGGCAGGAGTGTTGGCATTGATGTCAACCAAAACAGCTTGGATTCTTGTCATAGTAGATGTTGGCAGTGATGTATCAAGAGGAATCCCATGGTTGTTCATGGCTCAAAAGGATTCCTATGATAGTTGCAATAATTAAGAAGAGAATCATCATAGCAGCAAGCTTAGTGGAAAATCCATAAAATGATCATTATAATAATGAGCCAGATGGAAGTCCATGATAGCTGCAGGATTCTTATAGAAAATCAGTGTAGTAGCAAGCTTATTGGAGAATTCATAAAATCATCATTACAATTATGGACCAGAGGATGTCCATGATAGTTGCAGGCTCCATGCGAAGGACCACCATGGTGGGTGTGATTTCAGTTGTTCGAAGAGTCAAGGATCAAAATAGTGGCAGAGATTTTGGAGCCATATTTGAGGTATCATATGGGTTCAAAGCCTACATCGTACTCTCTCCATTGAAAATTCTCTAGAAGAGCTTTCCAACGATATGCGGAAGTCCAAAAATGTATTCTTGATTCAAACGTTATGGCCTGTTGAAGTTCAGGGATTTGAAGCCTTAAGCAGGAAGGAATATAGGAATATCGGAGATCCGAAATCTAGAATATCGAAGATTGCATATCGGAGGACCAAAAATATCGGTGATCATAACATCAGAGCTCCATATGTATCGGTGATCACATATCATAGGTTAGAGATATCAGCGATCGCATTATCGTTGCATCGCATTATCAGGGGTCGCAATGTTGGAGGTCCAATACATCAAAGCAAGCAACGTCGGAGCTCAGAGGAGATCGGAACATCGACAATCGAAGGATCAGAGATTTTGAAAGTGCAAACCTTTAAAAAGTTAAGATATTGTTAAAAACTTTGATAGCATTAAAAACCATCGAGGAGCACTGATAAGGATTAACAAAGGACTTCATCACAAAACCAAAGGTGTCCAAGACATTTTCTCTTTCCTTCAGTAGGACACATGGTGGCATATGATTGGCTCTAATAAGGACACGTGGCATCATGTGATTGGCTCTGATAAGGGCACATGGGAGCATCTAGTTGGCTCCAATAAGGGACAAGTGGCAGCTAACGTCAGCATGACATGGTGGTATGGAAGGACACGTGGCAAGCAGTTTTGGAATTTTGAGGGAGACTAATAGGCCATAACCGAGTGACACATGTCACTTCTAAGTAGTTTCCACATGGAAGTGATGATGTCATATTGGAATTTGGTGATCGGGGGATTGAGGATATCATAACTTTATAACAGTTGGTTATTGAAAAAGTTCCAATAAAGAGGCTCTAATGTGTTGGCACTTGGTCAAGGAAACTAATAGATCCAATGGTGTATAGTGAGGCTTAGCACCTAAGTGTTGTGGAGCATATTGGAGGTTGGATATTTTGGAACTCCGCTTTAAATGAATTTTAGAGAAAGTTATGATATATGAAGCTTCTGATGTTGTTAGTGCTTGGTCATGGAGCCCATAAAACCAAGGGTGCAAAGAAATAACACGAGGAGAAAGGCCCCTAGCAAGATGCTAAAGGACTTAGCACCTAAGTGCTATACCGATGGTGATAGGAAATGGTCCTATGGTGGAGATGTGATAAGGAGCTAAGAAGAAGGGGCTAAAGGCTAATCGAAATATTGTGTTATCGTAACATCTTCTTAACAGAGTTACAAGATGTTTGGTCTCAATATTTCATTGTGGTGTAAGAGCTTCGATACAACAACACAGAGAAGTATTGAAGGTTGGATGAGTCGACAGATGAGGAGTAAATGAGCATAGAGGAGTTGGTTGCTGGAATAAATGGTGACTGTTAAAGATCAGCAGAAAACTCTGAGACAAGGCAACAAGGACAATGTTCCACACAGAAGCCATGCCAAAGTACAATGTCCAAGCCGTTTCAAACCATGGATAAGCATGGAGATCCTCAGTGATAGGAGAGTTGCACATAGAGAGGATTTTTCCTGGTTGGAGTGTGCAAGTGGACTAAGAATTCATTCTCAGTATGGAGAAACAATCAAGTGCCCATTCTCATGGTGAATACAATGGCAGAGACCAAGTCCGACGTGACAGTAGAATGGTAGAGCCATATCGATGTACACTCGCATAGTGTGAATACAGGACATTGTGGCAGCATCAATCAGGGAGCAACAGAGGAACAAAACCTAGGAACTCAAATGAGCAATGTGGGGGGAAGTGGCATAGTTGCTTCAGAGCTAAGTGGAAAATATTTATGTGTGTGCACTGTTGTGTGAGGCTAAGTGAGATTGTTCTACAAAGAAAGGTTGAGAGTGCCTAGGAAGAGGTAAGAGACCCCAAGAGTTGTGCTACTTTGAGAAAGGCCAAATTTTCTTGCTTGTTGTGAGTAAGGTCAAAGGTGCCTATGATGTGTGAGAAAGTTCAAAGGTTCCTGTGCAGAGAATGGAAGCCGAGAGTTGAGTGTGCATTGTGGAGAGAAGAAGGATGAGAGCTTACTATATTATCTTAGACTTCTGAGATCCATAATGATAATAGTGTTGTCTTTTGGATTAATCACATTCTTGAGATTTGGTCGATGTTTCGAACCAACTACTGTGGTTCATCCTCCTGACAAAGGTGAAAAAATCAATCTTTGTAAATGTTTAAATAGTGGAGAAGCGTCCTTGGCTAGAAACTTACAGTATGCTAATGAAGAGCAGAGAATAGTGAGTTGTGTGGACTCCGATGAGTGAGAAAATCAATGTGTTTCTGCAAAGTGAGCAGAGTGAGCAAAGTTGAGGTCGGGAAGAGTGGCTGCCAATTACAGAGAAGATGTAGTTCCTATTTGAGTGTGGGTTGGAGCCTGCATACAATAATTTGGTGCTTCCATATCTAGTGGGTGCTTGAGAAGGCTTGGGAGTTGGTGCCTCCTACAATTTGGTGCTTTCATAAATCCAAGGAGCTACAATTTGGTGCTTGCAGCAAAGCTGTGAAGTTAGTGCTTCACATGGTGCTTCTGGTAAGATGGATAGGGATCTACAAAAAGAGGGAGTTGGTGCTTCCTTCCAATGGGTGCTAGAAAACAAAAAAACGGAGTTGGTGCTTCCTATGAGTGGGTGCTCACAAAAAATATTGATTTAATAGAGTGGGTGCTCTTATTTACAATAATAAAAACAACAAGCTTTGGTGTTTTTTTCCCGAAAGGGTTTCCATGAAAAACCTTGTGTCTCATGTGTATGATGCTCACGGTGTATATGAATGTATTTTGATTTCATGTTGCTACCATGTTACATATTTTTGTTTATTATATGGATGGATTCCAAGATTGAATAAGAAAAGTAGATAGCCATAAAAAATTTAAAATTAACTTTAATATGGATTTAGCCCCCCTCTCAGTATTATCATTGTTTCTAAGAATGGGTATCAGAGCCATGTTCCTTCAGGAATATCTTAATTGCTAGAAGGTAGATCCAAGGGAAACAATGGATAATCGACCTTGGCTAACAACAAAAGGAGTTCCATTTTTATACAGATTTGACCATGAGCTCTGGTATGAAATATGGAAGGTTAGACTAGAAGCCTGTTTGGCATCCATGGATGTTGATATTAGCTTCTCTGTATATTATAGAGAAAAGAATGAGAAGAATGTAAAATCCAAGGAGGTCATCATGAGAGGGATATCTAAGTTGGATGTTGATAAAGTGAGGCATTGTGTGTCAACAACGGAAGTGTTGGATAGACTACAATGTTTGTATGGTGAACATAGCCATATGGCTCAAGAAGAAGTTGAGGAGCCCTGTTTCTCTAGAAATGAATCAAAATGTGTAGACGTTGCAGCTCATCACACTCGTGTTGATGATGAAAACGACTCAAAAGGTCGAAGGTAAGATATTGCCTTGTGATGAATGTAAAGAAATAAGTCATTCATTATATAGGTGTTTATGTGAATCACTTAAAGATATAGATATCCATGCATCTAGTAGTTGTAATGAAGATAGACCTATTTTAGTAGCAATAGGAAATAAGGGATCCTCTAAAGGAGAAGAGAGTATATCCTGTGGAGAGAATAGGTGTATCACTAAAAGTGATGAATAAGGGATATCCCTTAGACCCATGGAAGACTCCATGGACACAGAGAGGGGCTTATATCTCTGTGATAATTTATCTAGCACCTCCAAGAGTGAAGAAAAGAATCTAAATGAAAGGATTTTTTTTTAGAAAGAAGTTGATCTTTCCTCTAAAGGATATCAAGGACCTATCAGAGGAAAATCTCAAGCAAGAGGAGAAACTGAAATTTTATGAGCTTGAGAATGAAAGGTTGAGAAAAAAATTAGTTGATCTAAATGTTAAACAAGAAGAGGCTAGCAAACTGAAGGGAAAGTTAACCAATAGGTTGGGTGAGAAGGAAGCTTATTGTGAAAGACCAAAAAATGAAGCAATCTCATTGAGACATGACTTAGAAAAGTTAAATAAAGAATTGTCTCAATATTAGAAGCTTGAGGGGAGTATAAAGACCTTGGATGAGAATCTTGTTAAGAGAACATCCCCACTCATCAAGGTTATTTTTGGTTTCAAGGAAAAACCAAGCTCCAAGATTATGAAGGTTGAAGGGTTGACTTCCCATATAAAGGGAGTTCAAGACTCCAAAAACAAAAAATAAAGAAAGGTTTTTGGACAGCACTAGCAACATGGAATTTAGCAGTAATGAGAGAAGGAAAGTCAGTAGCATAAGGCTAAGAAGAATCAGCTAGTATTGCAGCAGAAAGCTAAGAAGCAGTAATTGGTAGTCCAGCAGAAGAGGTTGAGGAAGTTGCAAGAAATAGTGCATGATAGAAATTCAAGTTGTCATTTAATGCACATGAAGAGCCAGTAGATGTCCTTTCCTACTTAAGGACAAAGCCTACAAATAAAAGGTAACCTATTTCATCAAAATCCTTTTCATGGATATTGTTTTTCTTGCAATAATTTTGGACATAAAACCGTTGCCTATATATGGCATGCAAGGAAACAAGATGTGTTGGGTAGTAGCAACCCAAGAATGCACAAAAAGGCTAGGAGAAGGCATGTTGGCCATGATAGGAGTTTTGCCCAAAATGTGCAAGAAAGGTAACTCCTCTTCCCCAGTGTTAAGCCATGTTGAATGCTACAACTATGGCAATCTCAAGCACAAGAGTGTTGGCTACATAAATGAGAACAAATGGAATGCTTCTCATCATATTCATGTGAATGAAGTGGCTTGGGATTTGAAGGCAAGGAGAAAGAATGGAGTTGATAAATACAGACTTGTCTTCAGTGCTCTCTGTCAAAAGAGAAAGATGAAAAGAGGAGGAAGAAATAAGTAGAATGATCCTCTTACCCATGTGATGGACCTCTCTATAAGGCAAAAGGGCATCAAAAGGATTTGGGCGAAGAAAGAGGAGGTGAAAGAGAAGTTTCCTCTATTCATGTGCAGTCAAGAGAATACTCAAACAGGGGTAAAGAAGAAGCAACATGGTAAGGCTTCTATCAGAACCCGACCTTTGAAGGTCTGGAGGAAGAAGGAGGATGATCTTCTCAAGGGAGTAGATCTTTATTTCTCTTCATTGAAGGAAGAGAATGGCCTCATGGGAGGCTGAATAAGTTAGATGCAGGAAGCCAAGAAGAACAAACAAAAAGGTGCATCTGAATAATGAAGGTATGGTTGTGTTTTCTTGCTGATTACAAGCATAAATTGGTTTATTTTGAATGTATCAGCATTGAAAAGGAAGAGTGTAGCCAGCATGAATATTACAAAATAATATCTTATGTTGTTGGAAGAAGATGGGTTGCAGTGGAAGTGTGGAATGATAGGAATCTCACAGTCAAGTCAAGTCAAGTCCACAGGATCAGTCCCCACGTAGAGGTGAGATAGTTGTTGCAGGAGATCAAAGAGCATTGACTCAAGGGGATTTTCTTTGATAAGCAATAGCGGGCAACGATAGGAAGCCTCAGAAAGGGAGATTGTTGAGCAAATGAAATGATTGTGTCTTTGGTGAAATACCCTTATTTCATTTATGTTTTGAGTTTGATTATGCATAACAGTATTGTGTTCCTGAAACACAATTGGTGTAAGATTTTCATGTCCCTTAACCCTCAATTGGTATCGTTGTGTTAATTAGTTATGTTGGGCTCATGTTGAGTAACCTTGTGAGAAAATTGACCTTTTTTAGAAAAGAAATATTAGATTTTTCCTCATACATTGTTCCATTTGTATCATTTCTTTTGGTGCAATTGATATTAGTTGTGAAGAAATCCCTATTGTAAAGATATGATCTCAAGGGGAGAAGTGGAGATGATGAAAGCACAGTCTAGCAGCAATGAACTCCAAGAAGAAATGCATCATCATTAATTGGTATTTGCAGCAGCTACAATACCATGAGCATTTTAATGGGTATCAATATTTTTTTATACAAAAGGTGCATTAGTGGAGAGAGTGATCATCCAGTAACCATAAACTATCCAAAACTAGAGGCATTCAAATCAAAGGTAGTATATTTTCAGGGTGAGAATATCACATATGCCCAGTTTATGGAGTAGCAACAGTGACAGTTCTGGAAGAGATGTCTATGAGGCGGAATGCACATCTCAATAGCTAGACTCTGGTCTTCACAACCAAGTGATTGCATGGGGAGAGAAAGGTAGTTTATATCCCCTTGTCATTGATCTCAAAGGGGGAGAGAAGTTGTGAAAATGTTGGAACGCCCTATGCAAAAGAAAGTAGGCCATCGGTGTCTCATGCAATGAGATGTGTGGAAGCAGCATGAGGTTTGGCCATCACATGAAGAAAAGGATAGAGAATTTCCATCAATGCCAAAGGGGGAGATTGTTGGACAGTTGGCATTGTTTGGATAGCTAGTGGCCTAGTGAAGGAATTTGCAAGTGTGTTGGCATTGATGTCAACAGTCATGTTGGGGAATGTGTTGGGAAGTTGGCATTGCCTAACTATTGGCAAGAGCACTACCTAACTGTTGGCAGAAGTGTTGGCATTGATGTCACTCAGACTAGCTTGGATGCTTGTTGTAGAAAATGTTGGAATTGATCACCCTGGAGGAATCCCATGGTTGTTCATGTCTCAAAAGGATTCCCATGATAGCTACAAGCTTTAAGCATAGAATCATCATAGAAGCAGGCTTAGTGGAAAAGCCATAAAATGATGACTACAATAATGAGCCATATGGAAGTCCATGGTAGTTGTAGGATTCTTGTGTAAAATCATCGCATTAGCAATATTATTGGAGAAGCCATAAAATGATGATTACAGTCATGGACCAGAGGAAGTCCATGATAGTTGCAGGCTTCATGGAAAGGACCACCATGGCGGGTGTGATTTCAGTTGTCTAGAGAGTCAAGGAGCAAAAGAGTGGACGAGAGTTTGGAGCCATATTAGAGGTATAAGATGGGCTTAAAGCCTACATCAAACCCTATCCATTGGAAATTTCTCTGGAAAAGATTTCCAATCATATGTGGAAGTCCATAAATGGATTCCTAGTTCAAAAGTTATGGCCTGGTGAAGTTCAGGGATTTGAAGCCTTAGGCTGGAAGGAATATCAGCATATCAGAGATCGACAATCTATAATATCGGAAACCACACATCAGAGGACCAGAGATATTTGTGATCGCAACATCAGAGCTCCAAAGATATCGACGATCGCATATCGGAGGTCAGATATAGTGGCTGTCACATTATTGGTGCATCGCATTATCAGTGGTCGCAATGTCTAAGGTCCAATGCATTGGAGTAGGCAACATCGGAACTCAGAGGAGATCAAAACATCGGCAATTGGAGGATCAGAACTTCTGAAAGTGCAAACCTCTAAAAAGTTATTTGTTAAAAGTTCTAATAGCATTAAAAACCATCAGGAAGCGCTGATAAGGATTAACAAAGGATTTCGTCACAAAACCAAAGGTGTGTGGGCCCTTCTCTCTCCTCTATTAGGACATGTGGTGGAATATGAATAGCTCTAATAAGTACAATTGAAGCATGTGATTGGCTCTGATAAGGACACATGGAAGCATCTGGTTAGCTCCAATAAGGGACAAGTGGTACTTAACATCAGCATGTCGTGGTGATGCGGAAGGACACGTGATAGGCAATTTTGGCATTTTGAGGGGGCCTAATGGGCCATAACTAGGTGACACATGTCACCTCCACGAAGTCACCATGTGCCAGTGATGACATCATATCAGAAGTTAGAAATCAGAGGATTGAGAATATTAAAAGTTTATAACAGTTGGTTATTGAAAAAGTTTCAATAAAGGGGCTCCGATGCATTGGCACTTGGTCAAGGAAACTAATAGAGCCAAGAATGTAGAGTGAGGCTTAGCGCCTAAATATTGTGGAGCATATTATAGGTTGGAAATTTCATAACTCCGCTTTAAATGAGTTTTGAAGAAAGTTACGATATGTGAAGCTTCCGATCTTGTTGGCGCTTGGTCGTGGAGCCCATAAAACCAAGGGTGCAAAGCAATAACATGGGGAGAAAGGCCCCTAGCAAGATGCTAAAGGACTTAGCACCTAAGTGATATACTGATGGTCACAAGAAGCGGTCCTATGGTGGAGATGTGATAAGGAGGTAAGAAGAAGGGGCTAAAGGCTAATCAAAATATTGTAATTATCATAACATCTTCTTAATAGAGTTACGAGATGTTTGGGCTTGATATTGCACTATGTTTTAAGAGCTTCTATATAGCGGCACAAAGAAGTATTAAAGGTTGGATGAGTCGATAGTTGAAGAGTAAATGAGCATAGAGGAGTTGGTTGTTGGAATAAAGGGTGACTGTTAAATATCAGCAAAGAAAACTGAGACAAGGCAACAAGGACAATGGTCCACAGAGAATCCATGTTGAAGTACAGCTAAGCAGTGTGAAACCATGAATAAGCATGGAGAGCCTCAGTGATAGGAGAGTTGCACACAAAGAGGACTGTGCCTAGTGGGAGTGTGCAAGTGAACTGAGAATTTGTTCTCAGTGTGGTGAAATACTCAGTTGCCCATTCTCATGGTGAATGCAGTGGTAGAGACCAAGTCAAACACGATAGCAAAATGGTAGATCCATGTCGATGTACACTCACACAGTGTGAATACAGGACAGGGTGGTAGCATCGATCAGGGAGCAGCAGAGGAACAAAACCCAGGATCCCAAATGAGAAATGTGGGGGGGGAGCAGCATAGTTGTTAGAGAGCTAAGTGGAAAATATCTATGTGTGTGCACTATTGTGAGAGGCTAAGTGACCCTATTTTATAGAGAAAGGCCAAGAGCTCCTAGGCAAAGGTAAGAGACCCTGATAGTTGTGTTACTGTGAGAAAGGATAAAGTTTCCTACGTTGTTGTGAGTAAGGCCGAAGGTGCTTGTGCTTAGTGAGAAAGGCCAAAGGTGCCTGTGCAGAGAATGAAGATGGAGAGCTGAGTGTGACCTGTGGAGAGCAGAAGGTTGAGAGATGATTGTATGCTGATGAAGAGCAAAGAACAGTGAGCTGTGTGGAATGTGATGAGTGATTGTTGTTGATAAGATCAATGTGTTGTTTTAGAGTCAGTAGATTGAGCAAAGAATAGAGGTTATATCAGGCAGAGAGGTTTCCAATTACAGAGAACATTCATTTCCTATTTGAGTGTAGGTTGGAGCCTGCATACAGGAAGTTGGTTCTATCATCTCTAGTGGGTTCTTCAGAAGGCTTCAGGGTTGGTTCCTCCTGCAAGTTGGTGCTTGCATAAATCCAAGGAGCTGCAAGTTGGTGCTTGCAACAAATCCGTGAATCTGGTGCTTCGCATGGTGCTTCTGATAAGTTGGATAGGGATCTACAAAGAGAGGGATTTGGTGCTTCTTGCTAGTGGGTGCCAACAAACAAACAAATGGATTTGGTGCTTCCTGTGAGTGGGTTCTCACAAAACATATTGATGTAATAGAGTAGGTGCTCTTATTTACATCAATAACAACAACAAGATTTGGTGGTTTTTTCCTGAAAGGGTTTCCACACAAACCCTTTTGTCTCATGTGTATGGTGCTCGTGGTGTATATGCTTGTATGTTGATTTCATGTTGTTTCCATGTTACATATTGCTTATGTTTATATGGATGGGTGCCAAGATTGAATAAGAAAAGTAGATAGGCATAAAAAGGTTAAAAATAGCCTTAATACTGATTCATCCCCCCTCTTAGTATTATTATTGTTTCCAACAATACTCGAAGGGATTTATCTAAAGGATGAACTCATAGATCAAGCATATTTTATCCTCTTCAAGCTTGTTAAAAAATAAAGAGCTGTTAACCAGTATGTTTAGGGAAATTGGGCAAACAAGGGATTCCATTTTGCTAATGGTAGTGAGTTGCTCTTGAGCAAAACACTTTTCCACTTCATCTCCATGGTTGTTGGGTTGGGTAATCTGCTTTTCTTTTGGTTATCATACCATTTTCGGAGCCTCCATTTCGGTTTTGGGTCAATGTTGCCAACTCCATTCAGTTTATTTGATGTGTTTAAGAGAAGTCATTCAGTTGATCTCTACTACAATAATCTTAAGCCTTCATTTCATGTCTACCTTTCTTGATCCAGTTCCATGTTAGCATCGTTTTAATCATTCTATCTCAACCATGATACAGGTTTCATGTCGTTGATTTGGGATACATCAAGGTCCTCCTATGACTGGTCACCTCCTGTCGACATTAGCACATCATCTAGGAAGTTGACATAGAAACACACCTTTGGTACCTTGGTGCTTGCATACATCAATAGAAAGTTTCCTTGCTCTCAGCAACAGTTTTACATCAATGGCCTTCGACCAAAATATTTTGTTTGGTATTCAAAATCAACTCATTTATTCACACCATACGGATTGTACTTGAGTACCTTGATGATGATTAACATCATCTGTGGTTTCTCTCACGTCTATTAACAACTTACACCATTGGTCAGTAATTAGATGGTCTCTACCATGTTCGACTCTAGCTCATTGATTCACATGGTTAGTATCATACATTGTTTGGTCATGTGAATGAGATAGAAGACCTTGGATCTAGTTTCATCCATCCGGGCTACGATTTTAGGAGTTATACAAATATCACAATGTATGATTTTTGTGATCATATAGACAATCATCCAATCATGGGTCCACCAATTTCATCTGTGGGCTTGTCTTTTGATCATTATACATGTTATGTTAGCTTATGAGTTGAGTATGGTTATGCATCCATCAGCAAACAAATATTTCATGTTGTAAATTATTATTATAGATGAAGCTCACTAGTTGTCCTTGATCTCAACTTGTCACAAGGTAAAGCACTTAAGTCATCAATCATCATATCTAACTTTCTGATTCAAGGGGCATTCTATTATAGGCCATTCTATCACATCCAATCAGTGAGCCTCCCAATGGGATCAATCAAAATCCTATTCCCCCTTGTCACCATCTTGCACAAATGCCTAAGCATGTTCCCTTCATCCCCCATAGTTTTAGCCCTAAACTGCTTCATCTCAGCCAGTTTGAAAACCAACATTCCCTGTATGCCTACTAGGGTGCGATCACCTACAGGTTGTTCCAATGTGGCCTACGTTGGTCACGAGTTAGTTTCTCCCCTTTTCACCTATGTTGGTTCTAGAAATCCAGGAGAATGATCGAGATTCCAAAAGCTTCCCCTTCTACAAGTTTCTAGAAGTTGTTTCAACTACTTACCTTGGATAAAACATATGGATCTTATCCTTCCCTACTTCGGAGTTTTCACCACTTATCCTTTGATCCTATCCCTCCATCAAAGGTGGATCTCAAACCCTAGATTGGTAATTGGATAAGAACTCCCAACTTACCTTCCTTCTATATATATTCCCAACTTTCTATGTGGTTGGAGGTTGGCTTTAGGAGAGTGATTCTACCCTTATGTTGTTGTAGTGAGTGGTCATCATCTCATTCATTTAGGGTGATTGGAGGTGCATATTGTGACAAGGAAAGGACAAGTCAACAACTTGGAGGGGATCTTCTACAATATCAACTGCTACTTATGGTTGTAATCTCATGCCATTCATATTAATGTAAATAATCCATTGTTTTCATATATGTGATGTTTTTATTTCACTTATTTCAATACCAAGTTGATGTATTAAATGAAGTACTTATGTGATATTGTATAGATATTGTAGTTTATTGGCTTGTGACATCTGACTGTGAAGGTTATAATTTTGACATTTGGAGTTGGAATTGGAGCTTCCAAGCTAAAGAAGGAATGAAGTGTGTGAAGGATTCTATGTAGGCCCCACTCTGTCATTTATTTACTTTAAGGAAAAAAATTGTGTTCCTTGTCTCTCTGTTGTTCTAGGTTAGCCACCAACCTAGGGGAGATACTTTTGTCCGCAATTGTAAATTCCATATAACATGATTTATCATTTATTTCATTTGCAAGAGATGCAAAGGGGGCCTCCTATATTATGGTTTTAAATTTATGTTGGGAAATGGCTGACTCGGTCGAGGGGGTTCTTATTTTCCAACTCCAATTTTACGATTTTTTTAGACAAATTCCTTATTAGCTTGTTCATCTCATATAACTTATGTTCTTGGGTTTCCTTTGCATACCTCGAAGAACTAGCTTCTTCCTTTCCCCACCTCCTATCACCATATTCAACCTTCCTTTTCCACTTTCCAGTGGAGGCAAAATTTTCTTCAACTTCTAGGGTGTCTATCTGGATTTGATCCAGAGTACATGACATTCTTTCTCTAAGGGAAAACTCGAACTGTTGTTCAAAGGCCCCAGCAAAATCCAATTGCAGTAGTCTGTGGGGGTTTAATTTTTGCAGGAAGATTTTTATATAGTTCCTTAAATCTCCTTATAAACTCTGAGACATCTTTGTTGTTTTTTTTCTGCATTGCATTGAATTTTGTAAGGAAATATCCATGGTCCCTTCTTCCCCCCATTTCTGCATGAAATATTTCTCCTTCTCCTCGCAGGAATTGATTGAAACATATGGTAGGTTCTTGAACCATTTCTTGGCCTCTCTTTCCAAATACTAAACAAAGAGTCTTAGTACTACATCTAGATGTTCTACATTCAAATTCTCAGCAAATGCACAAAAGGTTTCTATATGCTTATGGGTTGGGATCTCATCCTCTCCCGTGAATCTGGGTAGGATTTTAAGGTAATCTTATGGCATGCCATTTAGAGGTTGTGCTAGGTTGCGTGGAGCATATATATTAAGTAGAAAACCAAGGACTGCCATGTTTTGCAATTGATGTGGTAGAATATTTACCGCGGGATCTAGTTGGGTAGCTATATGGATTATGGCTATTTGGAGTTGAGGAGTTCTCTGATTTGAACTATTAATGAGGATATCTTTAATTTCCTCAAATTTTGGGGAGGTATGGTAAGTGAAAAGAGGTGTACTAATAGAAGCCTCCTCATATTTGGTTCTTGAAGGAAATTAGATTAATAGTTGTAAGCATTCTCCTGAATGTTCGAAGGCTTTGGAAGAGAAATGGGAGGATTTTATCTCAACCTTTTTTGAGTTTGAAGTTGTTATTTTAGGGAAAGATATTACAGGATCTGGAGTAATAGGGGTCCTCTCTTTCTGAGTCCTCCTAGATATGATTTTTTCAAGGTCGAATATAGGAGGAGTCTTATGTTGAGAAGTATCAGGAGTATGAGGCATTTTGAAAGCCAAGATGATGAATCTAAGATTTAAAGTAGTGGAGTCACAAAGGTGAGATATCTTTAACCAACACTTCCTTTTCTCACCTGACAGAAGGAATTCACTAATTTTGTACCCAGGGAAAATATTTTGATCCGTTCCTCGACAACAATGCCAAAATATATTGTAGCTCCTAGAGAAAACCCTTGGGTTGAGGGGAGATTAGTGTGTAGGACATCTTAGTCTCTCTTCAAGATAAATAAGTGAATCTCAAGAGGTGGATGTAAAATGATTTGGATTTTGGTTCAATTACCTTTCTCAAAGGTGGACTCAATATACGAGCTAACAATGTATAATTCCCAACAATACATGTTTGGATCGGGTGGCCAACACACAGAGAATGCAGCTTAATTTTTTTTTCAGTACAGATGGAAAAAAAAATGGAACGTGGTGAAAGCATTAGATAAACACATAGTCCTAGGAAACAAATTCTAGCATAACCATGAAAAGATAAAAGGAGTGAGGTGCAAAAATTATGGAGCACATTTTAAGGCCTTCAACTCTATCTCTTATAGGTACTATCATCTATTGCGTAACACAGGTAGTTCTTCAATTTCATAAGTATCATATGCTAATACATAACATAGATAAATCTATAATTTCACAGGTTTAATCTGCTATCACATAACCTAAGTAAATATGTGAATTTAGGAGTGAAACAACACTACAATTACACATTTTTTAAGAAGAAAACATACATGAAGTGGAACACAGAGGAAAATACATACTACATATCCCAAATGGTTGGAATCACCAGAACTTATTCATTAATCATCCTAAATGAAATGCATGTCACAACCTAGACTTGTGGGATTTGCAAGACAATAACATCTTCTTGGAATGAGGAAAATTGAACCCTTCCTATTAAGTTCCTCTTACCTTTAATAGGAAGATATTTCAAACAAATGGTTACAAAATATCTTAAATTATCCAATTGTCTGAACTGCCCAATTGTCTAAGCATGCGAGTGGCCTAGCTTTCCTAACAACTTTTGATTCCTCTTTGAAATGAAATCATTCCAAAACATAAACAAAACATGAGGTGTCATGATTGACACAGAAAAATATTTCCCTTACCGATTCCTTTGATTTCCTGAGGTGGACTCGAGCTCCATTATCTGGGTCTATGGTGGGCTAATGATCTGGAGTAGTGGGATATTGATGAATTGATCACATTTATGCGTCATTAACCACTGAGAATGGACCTTTGAGTGATATCCATGCTGAGAATTAACTCTCAGCAATACTGCACAAATCTCAAAAGATACAGAGGTATGGCTTCTCTAAATTGACGCAATTGTTCTTTATTTAATCCCCTCTAACGTGCATGCTATGTCATGGACGACTTACTTCTCAGCACAAGACATGATTAAACTTCTCTCTGCATATCGTCATCCTTCTTTCTTTGACCCACTAATCTCTGCAGTTACAATTACTCCTGTGACACCAACCTTTTGCATGCATTTACTAAGTTTTTGACCTATTTTCCTTCCATGCTCCTTTGCCACAATATCATGCCTTAATATATTGTAAATCTCATCAAAATAATGTTATGAAATAATAACCTTCGGATGCCCCTATCTCCCCTTCATTTAGATCCTTATTGCTTATTCATCATAGAACTGTTTCCTATGACTGGAGGCTTTCATACAATACAACATTCGATATTTTAGATCCCCCATGCATCTTAACTTTATTTAAAAGAACATTACAAATTACGAAGTCTCGATTTGATTTTAGCTCCTTGATGTCCCCCAGCCCCCCTTCTTGTTTTTCCTTAATGGGACCTTTTCTTGTGATCACCGATGTAGTTCTTAGGTGTTGCAATATCGAAGCCTTCATCCATCGTAGCTCTATTAAAATAGAAGTTATGAAATCATATCATCTTGATTCTCTTATTCCCTTTTCTATTAGCCTCCTTTTAGCAACTCCACCACAGAAGCAGGTGCCATGACCAGTTGCCTAGTGCTTGGGTGATAAGGCCTTTTGGATCCTATCGAGGCCTATTTCCCTTTCTAATCTATCTTCAACCCCTAGTTCCTTTAAGTCTCCCACAACCATGAGCCATCGATGCATCGGAGCTCCTTTCCTTGGAATTTCTTCAAAATCAGTTTTCAATGGAGTTATGAAATCCTCTGTGTCGAATTTTATCCATAGCACTTAGGTCTTAAACCTTCTCTCTGCTCCGAGTTCTTTATATTTATTATGACCATGGGCTAGTCCTCATCGAAACCCATCTCGTTAGAAATTGTTGAAAAAAAATTATAAAGGAGTTCTGATATTTTCAACCTTTGATATGTTGCCCTCCAAGGTCTTCTCCTTTTGATATCGGGTTCCAAAATGCTGAGGATCTGATATGCTCTTCGCCTCTCATTTTGATTTCCTTCTCCGATATTCAATTTCGGGTCTGCCTTTTAAATAAACCACAAAGGTCACTTATGCTCCGACCCCCGATATCCTGAAGTCTCAATATGTTGTCTATTGGTCCTTCTGATATGGAGTTTTGATAAGATCAGCCCCCAAATTCCAACACTTCCTTGTGATATTAGCCTCTGAATTTCAGCCCTACCATTTGATTTCGGTTCCTAATTAAATATCAGCCTTCCTTCTCATTTCCCTTTGGTATTCAGACTTCATCTCTTCCGTTAGTCGACCAAGAATGCATCGTCCCTTCTCTACATCAAGGATGAAAGATATGACCATTTTTCATAAATATAAGATGGTATGATAGATGACAACAAATCTGATTCTATAAGAAGAGAATTCTTTGGGTTTTCCCCTGGTGGGGTTTTCGCCCTGGATTGGAGAGCTTAATTCTTGTATTATTATTTTTTTATCTTCATGTACATTATGGTAATTTCTTGATGAAGAATAATAGAATGTAACAATAATAAGCCAACAAACTCTCACAAGTAATTATCATGAAAGAGAAATCTACCCTAATATGCAATCAACATGATTTCGCAACATGATCAATGGTGGAGCCATTTCTCCCCCCACCCTCTTCTTCTTATTTTATGAGCCACCTTACCCTATCATGGATTAATAAGAGTCACTCATGGAATTTTAACCAAGGCCCCATGCTAGCAGTGCACCTAGTCACCAATTTGACCATGGAAATTCGATTGAATCCTCCCAGAATTGGGAATGAGTATGGGTGTTCAGGTATTGTCCCATAATAATTGGATATGGATGGATTAATATTAAGGGTTTATCATTTATTCTCGGGCTCAAAAAAGTTATAAATGAGAGGAATGAGAGCATCCTACTTCAGGCTGAGAAAACCTAGACTGGTTGTGTCACTTATGGTTAAAACATTTAATTAGCATGTTTCTCAAGGTGAAGGAAACACGCATTTCCTTCCATGCTCAACATGAGGGGTTAAATTTCTCAAGGTGCCAAATCAATCAAGTTCTAAGAGGGGTCAAATTTCTCAAGGTTCCAAATCAATCAAGTTCCAAGATGGATTAAATATCTCAAGGCGCAAACCTTTCTTGAAGTTTTACACTGTAAAAGACACTTACGTAATAAGAGATTTGATCCCTCTCAACCCTTCATACACCTGGGATTAATATGGATATATTTCATTATAGTATTAATCTATTCATAAAAATGGCCATGCATGTAGAAATAATGGCGTAGATTTTCAAGTGCTCATGAAATTTTAATGAAAATCACAAGACACAAACCTACTCTATTTCTCTACAAAATTCAATTCACAATTTAAAACATCAATCATAAACATGAAATCAGAAATAACACACATGCACACAATATTTTTCCAGGGGAAAGAAATCTTCTAAAAACCCCTTATGACTACTTGCATTAATCTGATGAATAGATATGTATTACAATTACTAACTCAATTTGAGCTCAACCTGCAAGTGAATAACCTATCTCTCTACTCACTGAGAAGCTCCCACCTAGACTTAGTCAATTTATAACTCTGATTTATCCCCTATTTTCTTACACAATTCCTGAGTAAATTAGACCCCTATTATTTAGGAATTTCCTCCACAATGCTTGCACAATTCCCAAGGTTAATCATCTAACTTCATGCAACACTTTTACACTCAAGACTAGTATACAATTGATGTTACACTGCCTTAGAATCTCCACCCCAATTGGGAAACTCAAATTCTCTACATGCACTAGATATTTTGGGTTAACTGATCAGTTACCCAGATTATCATTGAGTTATATTGAAGTCCCATTGCACAACTAACCTTCCACTAGTTCCTCCAACAGTTAGAACTAGTTTAACTAAAAACAACCTAAAATAGCTAACCTTGATTGCTACAAATTATAAATCACACATGATTAACTGAACTCCAACTCCTCTAACTCAAATTTACTGAGCTAACTAAGTGAAAAGATCCATGCCACACAATTTAGTTTCATACAAGTTGTCTACTAACGTGGAAATCCAAATTTTCTCAAATTGACCAAGGCAAAGTCAAATTGAGACTTTCTTGCTGCATTTTCCAACACACCCCCTTAGCAAGAAAGCGATTATCAACCACCCCTATCCTTCACATGTGGAACTCGAAATTCCCTCTTGACAAATCCTTTATCAAAATTTTAGCATCTTGTTCCTCTGTCGAAATGTATTATAGAAACATCCTCTATAACACCCTCCTGTGACAACCTCCTCCCACATCTACCCAAGTAACTAGCCAATTGGGGTAAACATGAGACGAGAAGATACTATGATTGGATTCGACCTCCTATGTGACCTTAACGAAGTGGAATCAATGGAAACGTCACACACAAACATCCAACATCAGCTTCAGAATCCTCAGGAAACAAGTCAAACACTCAGATAGCATTTCCCTGGGTCCCACTGATGTTCTAGACATCTTATGCCTTAGTCACTCCCATGCTATGGGCAAGAGAGTGTCTAGAAACCCAAAGTTGCTCTCACAGGCTTGCCTCCCAGTGACCAGAGACTAAAATTACCAGTTTTGTGCTAGTGACCCCAGGATTTAAGCCACTGTTTCGGGCCCAGACCCCAGGTCACTGCCCAGAATGGAGTGATAGCTTAAAATTAGTAAAAGTACATGGAAACAATGATGCCAAAGTAATAAGTTGAACAAGACCTTAACCATACCCCTACTCGCCATGACAAGAATTTCTTCAAACGTATCATCGACATGTAACCTATAGGTTTAAACAATAGAATTAAGTGTAGTGATCTCATACTTATCTAATAATCGCTATGAACCATTGTTCCTTCATGTCATTTGTTGTATTATCACCTATTAGGCCATAGATACATTAGCCATTCATTTACAAGAAACAACATGTTGAGATCCATACATTGTTGCTATCATAAAACATACATATAACCAACATAATAGGGATAGAAATATCATAAACATATCACCCATAAAATCCACATATACATCAGTGCATTTACACATGAAAATTAGGTGAATAAATTTCTCATTAATGATCATAATAAACCATCTGGATATGGGACTATGACGTTGGTTGAGCCAAATCCCTCTTAATCCATTCACCCCTATGGCATATTCCAAGTATGAATGTCGGGCTCAAACTGAAAGAACCAACCTGGGCATACCGAGGCTAAATCACCTCACCCTCATTAATAGAAACCAGTATTTATTGTAATCCATCCCAAATCACTAGGCCAACATAATGAATATATCATAACAGGCTTTACTGTGATCTCCACTCGATCACTAGGCCAAACAAGCATAGATTCCACCAGATTTCTCCACCTACACCGTGAGGGATTTTCCTGTCTCCTAGTCTCTCAGGATTTACCACAATCTTAACCTAGATCACTACGCCCTAAATCGAGACCCACTCTCTAGGCTTTACCACATATCCCAAACCTAATATTACTAGGCCCAATGGAGAGAAAACCACCTCTTGGCTTTACCTTATATCCTACCATTCACTGGGAAGGAATCCAAGGCCCACTGAGGCAACACAATCTAGGCTTTACCGCAACCCACAATCTGACTCAGGGGTCACTAGGCTAGTGGCTTTACCGTGATCCACAGTCCAATTTAGGGAGCACTAGGCCATGTGCTCTATCATTTGGATATCCACCCCACTCAGTTTTGAATCCATCCAGCAATCTAGCTCAACCAAAACATGAGAACCCAATCACACCATGGCTATCTAGAAATGGCAAGGCTAGGCTTAAAACATTGTCATGCCTAGAAAAACTCATTCCATGATAGAAAAAAACCACATGCAATCCCATGCATGCCAATTCTAGTAAGGATAATACACATTCAAATCGATACCTAGAATGAATCCTGTTGTACATGCTTGATCCTACCTTTCCTTGCTTGATATTTGTTTCCTCTTGCCTTCTTTGCCTTTCTTACTCCAATGCCAAAATGCTACAAAGAAACTCTAAGTGTACAAGAGTGAGAGAGAGAGAGAGAGAATAATGAGAGAGCTCCAAAACTCAACTGAAAAAAGGTTACTAACTAATCCTCAGAATCCTTTTTATGAATGTGGCCTCTATTTTCTTCATTTTCCATTATTTTCCTTCATTTCCTCCTCACATGCAACTTGTGACCTTTCACCTTCCTTTTCTCCTAATTTCCACTATTTTCATAAATAAATGTGCCAAAAATGCCATTTTTCCATTCCAAATCCTTATCCATTGCCTTTGCCAATTTCCTTAGCCATAAACAACCAAATGAACACCCCCTAAGATATCTTGCCCAACATTTAGCTTGGAATAAGTGTCCCATCAACCATGGTTATTTTTTTTAAATTTTATTACATGGAATTTTTACTAGGGCTGTCACAGAACCCTCCCCCTTGGGGAACATTGTCATCAGTTTTAGACTACACCAAGACCTCAACCAAACCACTGAAAATCAAACATACTACCCATGGAGATTTATAACATAGCTCGATGTAGTATTTTCAATGATCACCCAGCTGAAAGCAAACCAACATAATAACATGACATTATAATGACATGACACCCATACCACTTATTACAGCTTTATAACATAGCTCATGGTGATATTTACATCCATATACATATGTACATAAACCAACATCATCAAAATATATACCAAAGCATATACCACAACATATACCAAAATTACACCAAAAACACCAATACAAAATTGCTTTGCCTCAATCAGAAAACAAGGAAGGATACATAGCCCACATATGATCTGCCATCTCCCATGTAGCTTCATCGAGCCCAAAGTGCTTCCACTGCACTTTAACTTGCTTGATTGCTTAGTTCCAGAGCATAAGCACCTTTTTCTGCAATATATACTGAGGCTCCAACTAGAATTCTCCATCTGGTTCCACCTACAATACAAACCATTCAATCACATGATCAACATCATTAACATACTTTTTAAGAAAATATACATGGAAAACATCATGGAATTTCACTGTCAGAGGTAGTGCAACTTGATAGGTTACTGGCCCAATCCTCTCAATAATACTGAAGGGCCCACAAAATGTGGTGCCAGCTTGGCACAAGATCCAATTCGCAAGGAGCTCTTCCTTGGTTTGATGTGCAAGTACACTTGTTCCCCAAATTGGAACTCCTTGAACATCACATTCCTATCTGCACAAGTCTTCTACCTATCTTGTGTTCCCTTTAAATTCTTCTTGATCACCTGCATTTCCTATTCCAAGTCTGCCAACATCTCTGGTCCAATCAACACCCTGCTAACTGGATCACTCCAACTGATGGGAGTGTTACAACTCCACCCATAAAATGCCTCAAAGTGACTCATTCTCAATGATTTCTGATACCCATTGTTTTACATGAACTCTACCAAGGGGAGATGCTCTTCCCATTTCCATTTTTAATGCATCACGTACATCCTCAACATGTCCTACAATATCCTGTTAACCCTTTCTGTCTATCCATCATTTTGCAGATGATAAGTTGTACTGAAGGCCAACTCTGTGCCCAAACTTGCAAACAACTCCTTCCAAAACTTGGAAGTGAACTTCGCATCCCTATCTCACACAATTTTCTTTGGAACACCATGCAGTCTAACCACATCTCTAATGAATACTTGTGCCAGATCACTAGCTAAGAATGTAGACTTGACTGGAATGAAATGTGCAACCTTTGTCAACTTGCCCATGCTAACCATGATGGAATCATGTTGCCTCACTGTCTTCAGAAACCCTGTAATGAATTCCATGGAAATTACCTCCCATTTCCACTCTAGAATCGCAATCGGTTGTAGTGGTCCACCTAGATGTTTTCACTCAAAATTCACTTGTTGACAATCAAAAAACCTCACACAAGCTCTACTACATACCTCTTCAAATTTAGCCAATAGTAAAATTTCTTCACTGTTGTCAGTGTCTTCTAATAACCTGGGTGACCTGAATATGGTTTTGCATGAAACTCCCTCAATATCATCTTATTAAACTCACTATTATCTGGTACAAATATCCTATCTCGAAACTTGACCAATCCATCTGATGTAAGACAATAATCCATACCTTGTGCACCTATACCCATACATGTGCCTTTGCCTGTATTGTTACCGGTACCTATAACACTACCTATACCTCTACCTTCATCTATACCTATACTATCACATGTACCTATAGCGGCACCCTATTGCAACTTCTGCACAATATTTGTATACCAGACATCATGCTGACTTGCCTACAAGATCATATCCTGTAGATCTATCCCATAGGATCTCATAGCTACCAAGTGATTTACCTATACCCTCCTTTTAAAAGCATCTGCCACCTATTCTCTTTACCTTTGATGTACATGATCTCAAAGTCAAACTAACTGATCATGGCCAACCATCTAGCCTACTTGGCATTCAGATTCGGTTGGTCAAGCAAATACCTCAATCCAATGTGATCACTCATAAGTACAAACCTTCTACCAAGAATATAGTATCTCCACATTTTCAATGCATGTATGATCACTCCTAACTCAAGATCGTGTGTCAGATAGTTCTGCTCGAGCTCATTATTTTTTGCTACTCATAGCATACGACTTGTCCATCTTGCATAAGTAATCCACCAATCTCTCTCTTGCAAGCATCTATGCATACCACAAACTCTTTGTCCGAATCTGCAATCTCTAGCATTGGTGCATGTGTGAGCAACTACTTAAGATGCTCAAAACTAGCTTCACACTACTCTGTCCATTTAAACTTATTACCTTTCCTTTGCAATGATGTGATAGGACAAGCAATCTGTGAGAAGTTCATTATGAACCTCAACATTGTTGCTAAATGCTCAACATGCTCTTCCACATTTTTATAATATACCAATATGTCATCAATGAACACAATAACAAATTTATCCAAATATGGATGCAACACACTATTCATCAAGCACATAATTGTAGTTGGATCATTAGTTAAGCCAAATGGAACAGCAACAAACTCATAATTTCCATAGTTGGTCTTGAACGCAGTCTTGTAAATGTCCCCCTCTTTGATGCATACCTAATGGTATCCAGATCTCAAGTCAATCTTCAAGAACATATTGCTCCCTTCATCTGATCAAAAAATTCATCAATCCTCGGTATAGGGTACTTGTTCTTGATAGTCACTTTGTTCAACTTCCTCTAGTCAATGCATAATGTGAGAGTTCCATCTTTCTTCTTCACAAACAATATCGGTGCACCCCAAGGTGATATACTTGGCCCAATGTATCCCTTGTCCAACATTTCCTTCAATTGTAGCTTTAACTCAACCAACTCAGGTGTGCTAATCTTGTAAGGTGCTTTTGATGTTGGAGCTTCCCCTAGCATTTACTCAATAGAAAAGAAAACTCTCCATGAGGTGGAAACATTGTAATGTCCTCAAGAAATACATCCTGAAACTGCTACAAAATCAGGTATTTTTTCAACACATCTGTATCCTCAACCTCCTTACCCTTATCACTAAAAATGTGTACTGCAAATAACATACACCCTTTCCTATGGCTACGCTTTGCTTGCATAGTTGTCACCATTCTAACTGATGTGGCTTTCTTCTTTCCGTGCAAGACTCTTGGTTCTCCATTGTCATCAACACACTCAATTGCTTTGTCATAGTAGTCTACCTTGGTTCTATGAAGATACAACCAATCCATGTTCAACAACATATTGTATGATCTCAATGGTAATACATGTTGATGTGTTGCGGTAGGCATATCATTAAAATCAAATGCAAAAGCTCTTACCCAATGATGAACACCATTCTTTGTACATGTAGCCAACTGTGCTAACCACGACTCTACATGAAATTCCTTACTCAAACCACACTTATTTACCAAGTCAGGCCTAACATAGCTATAATTAGATCTAGGGTTAATAAAAATAGAAATAAATTTATCACAAATATTATCGTCCCTCTAAATGATAGATGTCTGGTGTTCTTCTTGCCTGCTTTCCACTGCTACATAGATACGAGGAATGCTTTGTTGTACATCCCCAACATTTTTCACCTCATGTGCACTGTATATCTGAGGCCTACCACCCTGATTCTATGTACAATCTCTCTTAAGGTGTTCCTTGCCACATGTCTAACACTCCAACCGACCAATGCCCTCACCTTTGTGTTTTTGTTGTTGTGACCTGTGTTCCTGTCTAGATGCATTAAACTTCTTTTATGGTGCCACATTATCCTTCTCATCTGCATGTTGAGGCCTTGTCCACTTAGGCTGCCATTTACCTTTACCTTTGTCTTTTCCTTTCCATCCTTGCTGAGATTCATTCTTATGCTTTGATTGTTCATATCAATGCTTCAATTTCCCAATAACTTCCTCAACTGATCGTGGCTCATCATACTCAATCCGATCTCTAAACTCTAATGGCAAACCATTGATAAATATCTGGACTTTAGCCTTCTCATTAGTAAGATACAATTCATAACTCAATAGCTCTAGAAAATTGGTCATGTACTCTTTGTCTATCATCGATCCCATCTTTAGCTCATAGAACACTTTAGCCTTACTGTCGTAGTACCTTTCTGACAAGTACTTCTTCCTGAAAAGCCTCTTGAACTTCTTCCAACTCAATTCATCTATCCTTATGTCTCTGACCCGCTTAACATCTTCCCACCAAATGTCTTCTTTACCTTTCAAGATGAAGATCGCTACTCAGGTCTTCATGTTATCTGTGTAATTATGAAACTCAAATAATTTGTTAATCCCAAGTATCCAAGCCTCTGCATCTTCCGACTTCTTCATATTTCCATCAAAAGTAGGTGGCTTTGCTTTCTTAAACTCATCTGGTAAGTATCCCCTATCATTCCTCCTGTAAGGATGATAGCGATGACAATCATGATGTCTATTAGAGCCAGAACTAGAATAGTAGTTGTACTCATCGCCACTCCTATTCAGAGTGTCCAACAATCGGCCATCTCTCACTATATTAGATCTATCTGACCTGTGTCTACTAGGATACCTACTGCCATATGCCCCATTAGTTATATCTTCATTTCCATGGCTGATCTAAAGTGGCCCTCATTGCTGGAAATCTAAAAAACTATGAAGAAGTATAGCATTAACCTCTTCTTGTTTCTCTTGTTCCTGTATGATCCAGTCACTATCTACCTTAAAACTCCTTACCTCTTCTTTCAATCTTCTCATGATGTCTGCCAAATCAGAAGAGTAACCCACATGCTACTCATCTGATGCATAGGGAGATTTTATGTAGTCTACCACCTTGCTAGCCATTTGATCTCTTTCATACAATGCATAATATGTCAGATAAACCAAATCACAATAAATCAACGTACCATATTATAATTTGGGGAGGATATATCATTTGCAAGATCATCAAATCAGCATGATACATGTATAACATAATCATAACAACATGTAGACATATAACAAGTAAGTGCATCAATGAATAAACATCGTTCTAGTTAGGGACCATTCATCAATGCAAGGCCATATCAACAATGCATGTTATGACCTCATGCATGACAACAACCATTACTCCATTGTATACATTGCCACATGAAACCATCAACATGCATAAGAAATGTCTAGTCAACTACACCTACGCATAAATGCATGTAGTCGAACATAAGCGATCAATTCTTGTAATCAACCTACAAGATTGATAATTGTAATCAAAACATTCAAGAATGTATCCTAAAATACAAGGATGTAAGTAGGTGATATGAAGTCAACATGTAAGCGGCATATAATCCATATGCGACCATTCATATTCTCATGACAAATGCATTCCACAAAATCAACATCAAATTATCCATGGAAACATTCTACAACCATAATCAATCATCCAGAAAATGCAATAAGCACATGGAATGTAAGTTTCAAAGACACACATGCAGCTGACATGCATGCATGACCAACACACACCGCCCATCCAGTCTAAGGGCTGAACCATGCTCTGATACCACTCTATAACACTGTCCTCCCACATCTACCCAAGTTACTAGCCAATTGGGGTAAACATGAGACGAGAGGCTACTATGATTGGATTCGACCTCCTATGTGACCTTAAGGAAGTGGAATCAACGAAAACATCACACAGAGTCACCCAATATCAACTTTGGAATCCTTAGGAAACATGTCATCCACCTAGGCAACCTGTCCCTAGGCCCCACTAATGTTTTGGACATCTTAGGCCTCAATCGCTCCCATGCTATGGTCAAGAGAGCATCCAGAAACCCAAAGTCTCTCTCACAGGCTTGCCTACTAGTGACCAGAGACTAAAATTGTCATTTTTGTGCCACAACCCTAGGATTTAAGCCACTTTTTTAGGCCCAAATCCTAGGTCAGTGCCTAGAATGGGGTGATAGCTCAAAATCAGTAAAAGTACAGGGAAAAAATGATGCCAAACCAATAAGTTGAACAAGACCTTAACCAGACCCCTACTCGCCATGACAGGCATTTCATCAATCATATCATCGACATGTATCCTATAGGTGTAAACAACATAATTAAGTGTAGGGATATCATACTTATCTAAGAATCACTATGAACCATTGTTCCCTCATGTCTTTTGTTGCATTATCATCTATTAGGCCATAGAGACATTAGCCATTCATTTACAAGTAACAACATGTTGAGAGCCATACATAGCTATTGTCATAAAACATACATATAACCAGCATAATAGGGACAAAAATATCATAAGCATATCAGCCATAAAATCCACATGTACATCAGTGCATTTACACATGAAAATCAGGGGAATGAATTTCTCATTAATGAATGCAATAAACCAACTGGAGATGGGACTACCACGTTCCACCCAACCATAGAATGGCTGAGCCAAATCTCTCTTCAGCCATTCACCCCCGTGTCATATTCCAAGTATGAATGTGGGACTCAAACCAAAATAACCAACCAGGGTATACCAAGGCTAAACCACCTCACCCTCATCAATAGAAACCGAGATTTACCATAATCCATCCTAGAACACTAGGCCAACACAATGAACACATCATAATAGGCTTTACCGTGATCTCCACCCAATCACTAAGCCAAACAAGCATGGATGCCACTGGATTTCTCCACCTACATCATGAGGAATTTTCCTATCTCCTAGTCTCTGAGGATTTACTGCAATCCCAACCTGGACCAATAGGCCCTAAACTGAGACCCACACTCCAATCTTTACCGCATATCCCAAACCCGGGATTACTATGCCCAACGGAGAGAAATCCACCTCTTGGTTTTACTGTATATCTTTCCATTCACCGGGAAGGATTCCTAAGCCCACCGAGGCAACATAATCTTGGCTTTACGACAAACCACAGTCTGGCTCAGGGGTCACTAGGCCGTTGGCTTTACCATGATCCATAGTATGGTTCAGGGACCGCTAGGTCATGTGCTCTATCATTCGGAAATCCACCCCACTCAACTTTGAATCCATCCAGAAATCCAGCTCAACTAAAATATGAGAACCACATCACACCATGGCTATCCAGAAATGGAAAGGTTAGGATGAAAACACTGTCACACCTGGAAAAACCCATTCCATGATAGAAAAGAACCACATGCAATCCCATGCATGCTAAATATAATAAGGAAAATACACATTCAAATCGATACCTGCAATGAATCCTGTTGTATCTGCTCAATCCTTCCTTTCCTTGCTTGATCTTTGCTTCATCTTGCCTTCTTTACCTTTCTTGCTCCAATGGTAAAATGCTCCAAGAAACTCTAAGTATCCAAGAGTGAGAGAGAGAGAGAGAGAATAATGAGAGAGCTCCAAAACTCAACTGAAAAAAGGTTACCAACTAATCCTTAGAAGCCTTTTTATGAATAAGTCCTCTATTTTCTTCATTTTCCATTATTTTCCTTTATTTCCTCTTCACATGCAACCTGTGACCTTTCACCTCCTTTTCTCCTAATTTCCATTATTTTCATAAATAAGTGTGCCAAAAATTCCATTTTTCCTTTCCAAAGCCTTAGCGATTGCCTTTTCCAATTTCCTTAGCCATAAATAACCAAATGAGCATCCCCTAGGATGTCTTGCCCAACATTCATCTTGGAATAAGTGTCCCATCAACCGTAGTTATTGTTTTTAACTTTTATCACATGGAATTTTCACCAGGGTTGTTACACCTCATCCCACATCTACCCAAGTAACTGGCCAACTGGGGTAAACATGTGATGAAGATTTACTATGACATGATTCAACTCCCTTTGTATTCGTTAAGGAAGTGGAACTGATGGAACATAGTCGACCAGGCCTTCTACACATGCAACAGAACCCTTAGAAGCCATCTAACCCATCCAAGTGACAAGCTCCTGAGACAAATTGAAATTTTGTTGCATTAAAGCATCATTCATTCCCTTGACATGGGCATGCATGCAGCTGGGAACCTCCAGTCGCTCCCACAATAAGGCATTCCTGTGACTAGGAAATTTTCCAGCTATTTCTGTGCCAGTGACTCTAACTTCTGTGCCACTTTTTCAGGGCCAGGACTCAAGCCACTGCCCAAAACTCCATGAAACTTCCATAAATAAAAAATAACATCAAAAAATTGATACAAATGCAAATACTTGAACAAGGACTTAACTGGACCCCTACTACCCATGACAGGCATTTTATTAAACATGCCATAAATATGCATTCTCTAGGTTTAAACAACATATATGAGCATAGGGGTCTCACACTTATCATAGAATCACTAAGAAGCATTAACAATAATTGCATTACCATCTATTAAGCCATATATTCATTGTACATTTAGTGATTAACCAAAACATGATGAGAGCCATACATTTTCACTGTCATAAAACTCAATCATAACCAACACATAACCAACATAAATATCAAGGATATAACAACCATATAAGCCACATATAAACAAGTATATTTACCCATAAAATATCAAGGAGGAAGAGCTCTTATTGATGATTGCATAAGCTGACCAGGCATGGGACTTCCATGAACCACCGAACCATAAACTAGGTTGAACCAAATATTTCTTTCAGCCAGTCACCCCCGTGCCATATTCCAAGCATGAATGTGGGATCTCATAATTCAAACCAATAAAAGCCATCCAGGGCTCCCAGAGGCCAAACCACCTCAACCCTCAATCATTGATTCCACCTCATAGTCGAACATCACTAACCATCATCAGATTGGTCTCTACTCAAGTTATCCAGGGCTCTAGAGCGTTTGTTCCAACCAGGACTTCCTAGACTAGTAACTCAACCCACAATTGTCATCGGGCTTCCATATTTTTTGTACAACCAGGGCTTCCAAGAATAGTAACTCAACCCACCAAGGGCTTCTAGAGAGTTTTTCCAACCAAGGCTTCCAGGACTAGTAACTAAACCCAAATTGTTACAGGGCTTCCAAAGCATTTATCCAACCAAGGCTTCCAGGAACTAATAACTCAACCCATAGCCAAAGGCACGAGAAAACCAACCAGAAAACAAAAGTAAAACCCACAACACCATGGCTATCCAGGAAATGAAAAGGCTAGGAAAAACCACTGTCTATCCAGGAGATCCTCCATGCCAATGACAGATCATAACAAAATAACCACATGCATATGCCATGCATGCCAAAACTAGCAAGGAAATCAAACATGCAACTCAGTACCTGCAAGAAAAATCCAATTTATTTATTGATCCCGATGCCCTCTTGTGCTTTCCTAATTTTCCTTTGACTTTTTCTCCAAATCCCAAGTATTCCATACTCTTCCAAGAGTGCTCCAAGAAAACTCTAAGTGTTCAAGAGTATGAGAGAGAGAGAGTAGAATATAGAGGTCAAAGCTAAAACTGGAAAAATGGTTACCAACTAATCCTCATAAGCCTTTTTATTAATGAGGCCTCTATTTTCTTCAATTTTCCATTATTTTCCTTCAATTCCCTCCTCACATGCAACATGTGACCTTTCACCTTCCTTTTCTCCTAATTTCCATTATTTTCATAAATAAAATGTTAAATAATACCTCTTTGCCTTTCCAAATCCTTTGTCATTGCCTTTACCAATTTCCTTAGCCATAATAAAACAAATGAACACCCACTAGGATGTTTTTCCCACCATTCAACTTTGAATACATGTCACATGACCTTGGTCTCATTTATTTTTTACATGGATTTTTAACCATGGTTGTTACAATGTCTCCACTCTTTACTCCTTAATTTGTGGTTGCTCCATAGCTTCCTGAGACTCCTCCTTTGTAGCTAAAAGCCCCTCTTCTGGTGGTATTTGAAACTCCCTCTCAAGAGAGCACGTGTCACTTTCTCCTCATCAAACTTTACATCCCTTTGCAAAACTGTCATTCTGAGGGAAGGTAAGTACACACAATAGTTATGAGGAGTTTTTGTATAACCCACAAATACCGCCGACTCTGTTTTCAACTCAAGCTTCTTCCTTGATTATTCAAAGTCATGGTAGTAAACAAAGGCTCCAAAAATAATGAAGTGCGACACATCCGACTTTCTCCCAAAGAAGGCGTCTTTTAGTGTAATCATACCAAGAATTAGATGAGGACTCTCATTCTGCAAGTAGAATGTTTTTTTGCATGCCTCTACCCACAAATGCAGTGGTAGGCCTTGGCCATGCAAAATAACCCTCACAACTCCCACAATGTTATAGTTCTTTCTCTCAGCCACCCCATTATGTTGTGGATTGTGGGGTGCTATCATCTCTCTTTGAATGCCTTCTTTCACATAGAAATTTTTTAATTCATTCAAAACGTACTCACCTCCATTATTTCTCCTGAGAGCCTTCACCTTCTTGTTGTTTTCTTTCTCAACTAGTGCCTTGAATTCTACAAACTTGAAGAATGTCTCATCCTTCTTCCGCATAAAGAAGATCCAGCACTTCCTTGAGAAGTCATCAATAAAAATGACAAAATATTTGTGTTTGGTAGTGCAAAATTTCGAGAAATCTCCACGAACATCAGAGTGGATCCTTTCCAATATTGCATGTGCTTTGTTGTCCCAATCATGGAATATGTATTTTCATAATTCCCCAAGGTACATCCTTTGCATACATCCTACTTCTCAAGTGCTCCTTTGGGGAGGCCATTGGTTATTTTTTGCATAATATTTAAGGTGTCATGATGCAAATGGCCAAGTCTTCTGTGTCAAATTTCATCGACATTGCAAAGCTGCACTTTCTCCATCTTACTGTTTAATGCAGCACAATATTCCACATCAAGCTTATATAGGTTCTTCACACAAACCCCAATCCACTTCACCTGACCCATGGCTATGTGTCTCATGAATGCTTTCCCTTTGCTAAAGATCACATCATAACCACGGTCTTCCAAAAATGTTGCAAAGATGATATTATTCTTTAGGCTTGGAACAAACATGACATATTTGAGTCTCATAGGGGAGCCTGACTCCCTTTGAAAGGTGAGTGTTCCAATCCCAGTCATGCTTCACCTTCCGTTGTCCTCCATCTGGATGTGCATCTAGAGATATTTCTCCTCTAGGTCATTGAAAAACTCTCTACACCCTGTCATGTGGAACGATGCACCTGAGTCCAAGTACCACACGCTCCCCATCAGTGTGCTAGCCATGCATGTGATAAGTGTGAAGTCAAGCTCGAATTGTGAAGCCAAGGCTTCACCTACTACTCTTCCTGAGTTCTTCTTGCTCGAATTTTTGTGTCGACACTTCGTGGCATAGTGCCTGAATTCATGACAATTGAAGCATTTATTTTTGGACAAATCTTTCTTCTTGCCACCTTGGTTGGATTCTGATTTGGTTTGATATTTTTTTCCCTTTTCCCTTCTTTCCCTTTCCAATCAATGCACCTTGGATGAGATTCCATCTCTGTTATTCCACTTGATCTCCTCTTATACCAAATAATACCATAAGCATTCCTAATTCGGTAATTTCTCCCTCTCGTTCACTGAGTCTTGGTAGTTGTGACAACTTTTGGGAAGGCCTAGAAGAGCTAGGCTTACCAAGTCATCTTATGAAACATTAACACCAACCCCTCTAAGATCATCACAAAATTTTGTAAATCTTCTCAGATGCTACGGAATAGTGTCACTCTTCTACATCTTGATATTTCGAAGTTTGTCTTTGAGGGTCAGTTTCTTATAGTCAATGTTATTATAAAATAGATCTGTTAGTGTGTGCCACATTGTGTAAGGAGTTTCTTTCCCATGGATATTTAAGATAATGTGGTCTCACACTCCCTCCAATATTATTCTCCTTTCCTTTCCTACATATTTCTTCCACTAAGCAAGGTTTTGAACATCAGATGTCTATGTTTTGCAAAGTTTTTATTGACATGTTCTAGCAATCCATTTTCATCCAATACTGCCTCCATGTGATCCTTCCATGAAATGAAATTCGAGCTACCTTCCAAGGCATACTAGAATCTCAGCCAGTGGAAGGTCATCTTCCCAACTCTAAAGAGATCCTACTAAATTGAAGCTACGAATTCAAACCTCATGAGAAACAACTTCGAAAGTATTGCTCTAATGTGAATCCAGCTCCGATACCATGTAGAAATTGTGTTGTATATTTGCAACTTCTCATGAAATTTTAATCAAAATCACAAGACACAAACCTATTGTATTGCTCTACGAAATTCAATTCGCAATTTAGAACATCAATCACAAACATGTAATGATAAATAACACACATGCACACAGTATTTTTCTAGCGGAAAGCAATCTACAAAAAAAACCCTTATGCATGTTTGCATTAATCTAATGAATATAGATGTATCACAATTGCTAGCTCAATTTGAGCTCAACTTGCAAGTGGATAACCTATCTCTCTGCTCACAAAGAATCTCTAACCCAGACTTAGTCAATTTCTACCTCTTCTTGAGCCCCTATTTCCTTGTGCAATTCTTGAGGAAATAAGGTCCATATTATTTACGAATTTCCTCTAAAATTCTTACACAATTCCCAAGGTTGATCATCTAATTGCATGCAACACTTATACATTAAAGACTAATCTACAACTGATGTTGTACTACCTTGGAATCTCTGCCACAACTGGAAAACTCAATTTCTCTGCATGCATTAGATATTTTGGGTTGATTGATCAATTAACTAGATGATCATTGAGTTAGACTGAAGTCTCACTGCACAACTGGCCTTCCACTAGTTCCTCCAACAATTAGAACTTATTTTACTGAAAATAAATAATAATAATAATAAATAAATAAATAAATAAAAATAAAAAATAATTGACCTTGATTGCTACAAATTATCAATCACACATGATTAACTAAAATCAAACTCCTCTAACTCAAATTTACTGAGATAACTAAGTGGACAAAAGCCATGTCACACAGTTAACTGCATCCAAGTTGTTTGCTTGATGTGGAAATTCGAATTTTCTCAATTGACCAAGCAAAGTCAAATTGAGACTTTCTTGCTACATTTTGTGATAAGGTTTGAGACTTGATTCTTATAAGCAATAAATTAAATCATACTGACAAGTTATGTTATAGCGGAAACTAAGAACTTAAAAAAAATATATATTTTTTTATAATAATTATTTTTCTCCTTAATAATAATAATTATTTTAAAATTCACAAAGGATATGAGGGCACGCTTGAGCTGATTAACTCCCTGATCTTGTTGGTCCCTAATTTCCTATGCTTCCTACTAGCTCCCATGTTCCCTTGGAGTCCTCTCTAGGGGAAGGCCATCCCCCACCCTTTCCTAGCCCTTCAACAGAGGCCTTCCTCTCTCTGATCTTCTCCCTTGGCCCTTAGTGTGATCAACTTACAATCTCAAAGTTTTTCAAACGCTTGGAATCCATCCCAGAAATCGACTTGCCTCCTTTAGTTCCTCACAAGGTGTCTCTTTCCCTTATCGAGCGAGGCATGGTAAGGTAGCTCACCGGTCTCTGGCCTTCACCAAAATTGGTACACAAGTGGATTGAGTGTAATGGATCCACTAAAATCAAGGGGAAAATTTCAGCTTGCTTTTGCAAAAGAGGTTTTTACACCGTTTACTTTGAAACCAAGGAAGACAAAGAATTCGTCGTCAGAAATGGGCCATACTTCATGGATGTGAGAGGACTTTACTTAGCCAAATGGACCCCAGAATGTCTACCTCCTTGGAAAAGACATAGATTGGAGCGAGTGAAATGAGAACATGCATGCATGCACAGGGATCTATGTGGAGGTTGACTTAGGAAAATGCCTTCTTGAAGCAATAAATATCAATGTTAACAACTAGTCACATATAAAATAGATTGACTATAAGCATCTACACTTGAAATTCAAGGTATCTGATAGATATGGTCATTTTGAAAATAGATGTCCAAAATAATCAACAACAAAAACTGAAGAAAACAAATAAGAGAAATGGGAAACAACCGGATGTAAAACCAACAATACCAAAAACAAAACCAATCCCAAATGTGAAATTTCATCCTAGTATCCCCCCTTCGGCTCCTCACTCTTGACCATCTCCTAGTTCCCATCAATACCAACCTTCCAGGTCCCTTGAGTGCTTCAATTCCTTGTTCCTCTAACATTTTTGAAATTTTTTCTAATACTCCTATTGATCCTGAAGACCAATAAAATATAACTACTGAGAAGGAGGATGAGGAGGCTTCAGAGGATCAACCTCCCCCAACCCACCCAAGCTCCAATCACCAAACTATTGTACTTAATAAAACAAAATATAATCCCCAGCCTCCTCTAAATCTAGAAGAATCCTCAATGTACCATGAATCGATGCACCATGATTCCATGTTTCTTTCCTTTGATATGCCCCTTATTCCCTCATCCCAATTAGCTCCCTCCTTGCTGGCATCTTAACCGATGAACACCAGTGTTGCAGCAAGAATGTTGCAAGTCCTGGGCTACCAGCTTTTCTTTATCAACTCGGGGTTCATACAAACTTGGAGGTGACAGTGTTGTATACACAAGTAAAAGTGATGGTTCTGCCTTTTGTCACTTGTTCAGCCGGCGAGAGAGCAATGGGGGTTTTCAAGCCAAACTTCTATGGATTCAGAAGAAGCTTGGTTTCTTGATGAAAGAAAATGAAATCTAATCTAAGAGAGATTTGATCTATTGCAATAATGAAAAAGACCAAAATTCAAAGCTAAATCACACCATTTCCTAATTAACTGTTAAGAAACTATGCTTTGAAATAATGCTAAATTAACATGAACCAAATGCTATTGTCTAAGTATGGGAATTAAAATCTTCAAACATCACTATTGTGCAAGTAAAAGGACTAAAATAACTCTCTTCTGTATTTTTGTTCTTTTCATGCAAAATCAAATATGAAAACTAATCCCTTGCGGTGATGTGGCAGGTGATTTAAGGATGTTTGGGGATGGATGGAAGGTTTGGGAAATGGCTAGATGGTGTGGGAGACCCTTGGGTGACCTTTGGGGGCTTCCTAGAGGTTTTCCCTCAATTTAGCCTCAAAACAGGCCACTACAGGAAAACCTACAGGATGTAATAGAAACCTACAGGATTCCCTGTATTTCTATAGGATGCAGCCGTGAGAAAAAATATGGTATTGGAGGTGATGGAAAGCTTAGGGAAGGTGGTTTATGGGTGGAATGGAGTGAGAAGAGACCTAGGATCACTCAAGAGTCAATAGCAAGGTTAGGAGATGGTTGGATTCGCTCAATGTGCTTGGAAGAATTTCTATGTAAAATGATGAAATTAGTGAAGGCAATGATGAAAGCAAGGAATGATTATGGTGGATGAACTGGAAATTTATTCTTGGCTATGAGGTCGCTGTCTTCCCTTGGAGCACCTGCTCTACATCAAACATGTATAATTTCCAAAAAGTCATGTAAACAAGAAGCATTCTCATAAGCTAGAAAAGCATAATTAATGAACTAATTGTCTACATTATGCATGAGGAAAGTAGCTGAAAGGAATGGAATCAAGGATGAGATCTACTGCAAGAATGAATATAGAAGAGATGGAAATGAAATCCTACTTTGCAAAACTGATCAAATGTTAGCTTAAATACAATAAATGCTAAAGCTTATGAAAGAAATAGAAATCTATGTTTTTGATGTTGGATAAGGGTCCCTTCCTAAAATCATGATCCCAGAGGGAAGAAGTGAGGTCAAGACACCTGCTGACAGCCTTGTGGTGCTTCTTTTATCCCTATCAACCTGCCACTGAAGTAAGGCACAAATGGAAGCAAACTAATAAACAACCAATCAGATCTACACTACTTGCAATCAAAGTACCTCTAAAGACAAATTAGCAATGAAGCTATGAAACTAAGTTAAACATACAGATACAAAAAATAGAATCTTTGGCTGCTAGGGTTGGGCCCTAACCCAAGAGCTTCAACCCTCTGAGTCAACTCAGTGCTGGCTCAAAACAAAACTCATTCTTATTACCAAAACAGAAAATTACATCAAAATCTTCCACAAGTTTGGAGCTCGAAAATACTTAGAGTTTTACAACAAAAATTTGAATCCTAATGAGGCTCTAGGCCTCTTTACTTATACAACTGAAGTTCCCAATGAGTTCCTTAAAATTAGGGAGGCTCGGCTCCCAAACTCAAGATAAACTAGCTCTTTGTTTCTCACTTGCTCAGCTGCCTTCTAATCCTCATGACTTGGTTGCTTGTACTCCAAGCTGGTGTGATAAATGGAGGAATATTCCAATGGGGGAGAAGTAAATGAGGAGTATTTACCTCCTACAATCCATCTCCCTTGTTCCATTCAAGTTTCAACCTTGGTATTTGCCAAAATTCCTTGATTTTCTCCTTCAAACTTGCAGTCAATGCATACTAGTCCACTAGGCATGATATCCCACTCTAACTCAACTCATAAACAAAATATAATAAAAAACATGTAATAATTTGCGAGAAAAGTTGGTTTGACTAAGCTAGGAGGTGAATTAAGGCCCATATAATTACCCAATGATGAGGCTCATCATCACACCCCTACTGAAAGTGTTGCTTGTCCTATGAGCAACTCAATCAATATCCATATCCTTCATGGCTCTAGTGGCCTCCCTAACATCCCATGCCTATGCTATGGTTTCCTTTTCTTGTTCATAGAAACCTTCTTTCTTTTCTACCTCCTCCCACTACCTCTTTTCTTCTTCTTCCTTCCTTACTTCTAGCATTCCTAAGATTAGTGGTGGACTGAGTTTCAAGCCAATCCAATTGACTTTGAGCCTTTGCATAGATTGATTGTACAAGGTTGTCTGGTTCAGTGCTTCTCTCATCCTTTGAGGAGATTGGTACTCTCTTATCTATAAGTTGTATGGCAATGTGTTCCATCTCCTCAGGTAAGCATGTATGTTGTCATCCCCTAACAACCTGAACATGTCCTCAAAATGTTAAACTGCTTTCTCTTGGGTAGCAAGATACCTAGGTGCAAGTTGAGGATCATTTGCAATTAAATTATGTGTGCTGATGAGAGCCATTGGATTAGACTGCTCAACTCTTATCATAAGAGGTTTTGTTTGTTCTCTCGCTAATATCCTTTTCATTTCTGCAACCCTTGCTTCCTCATGGTTCATCCATGATGCCAAGGCCATCAACTGTAAATCTCCTATCTTGACATCAGGGTGCCATACATTCATGTCTGTTAAGGCCATATTATGCTAATAAAACTCAAACATCTTGGCCTTATCTTCTAGTGTGGTTTGATCACAAAGATCAATGAATTGCCTATAGTCCTAAAATCGTATAGGGCCCCTTTGTGCTAGGGTCTTAATTTGGAACTGCGACCACTATTCCTTAAGGTATATGGCATAGGATTTAGTTGGAATCCTACACAGGATTTCTTCCAAAGAGAGACTAGCCATACATGCCAATTGGTTCTCCCTTTCTTGCAGTTGTCCTTTCAACAATGCATTTTTTGTCTCTCACTGATTTCTCATTATGGCCTCTCTGTCTCTCAAGCTACTTAATTCTCTGCCCATCTCCTTGAGCTTCTCCTCCATGTGGCCAATGTCTTCCACCCCCTTGGATTTGGCAATATTCATCCATCGATGAGTTCTGGATCTCTCCTTCTCAAACTCAAAGAATAGTGGAATAGCAATTTTTTGTGGAATGACCCTACCCCCTTCAATAAATCTGTAGTAAGAGTCAATGTTAGGTTGGGGACTAGGTTCCTTTAACTCTAGGTCCTCTTCTTTGGTTTCTTATTGTAGGCTTCCCTCCTTATCTAAATTTTTAGTCTTCTGTAGGTTTAACAGAGTATCCTGTAGGACTGCTTTAGCTTCTTATAGGTCCTGTAGTGTATCTTGTAGGATTACTTTTCCTTTGAATGAGGTGGATCTAGTTATAGACCTTCTCACATAGGTGATAGGAGACTTAGGAGGAGGCATTTTCTCCTACTATTTAGGTGAGTCCTCAATCACAATGGGAATTATGGTTGGTGTTTGGGGTTTCCCCTACCTTATACTTGTGCTTTTCCTTGTCCTAAAATATAAGGGGGTACGCCTCTGTCTTTTACCTTTCTGTTTGATATGGGTGCTAAGAGCAGTGAGGGCAGTTGCTTCTTCTCTCCCAGTGGCCTCTGGAGACACCCTAGGTGACTCCTACTTGTATTTTTCCTCCTCTTTTTCATTGTCCTTCTCCTCTCTGTTTTTCCTCTCCTCTTCTCCTTCTAGCTCCTCATCTTTTTTATCAGTTTCTTCTTTTTCATCTTCCTCTATTTCCTCATCATTCTCTTTCTATTTCTCCTTGTCTATCTCATCTTCATCTTGCTCTACTTCTTCTTCCTCTGATTCAGTCTCTTCCTCATCCTTTTCATTGATAGTAGGACTAACATCATATTTGAGAGCCTTGATGTCCTCCTCTATCTGCATGTCTCTGAAAATTGACCGTTGGATAGGAATTCTGAGGTTGTGGAGGGCATCTTCTATGATGATTCTGATTAACCTATGATGAGCTAATTGTTTGTAATTTCCCTCTTGCACCTTTATGCTTGTGTCTATTAGTGATTGCAGAAGGAAATATGGTATGATGAGCCTGTGGTGAGGAGGTGTTTCTGATCCAAACCTCAACTCTTCAAGAAGCCTAAAGTGATAGCCATAGACCACACTATACCTACGCTCACATGATATGTATTTCATAAGCTGGTAGCTCACCTCATTCCAGGGATATGGCAGGTTTCCTCTCACTACTCCATTATTTTCTTCAATGGGTTCCCCACCTTCTAAAAATAATCTCCTCTTAGCAATCTGGCTATCTCCCTTGCCTTCCTTCCTCCATGGTACTCCTAGGGGAAGCGTGGTAACTCTACTGATGAGTTCAGGGGTGATCTATATGGAGAGGCCTCTTACCACAACAGTGGCATGGAATCTAGTAAGTGGAATGAGAGAGAGAGCAAACTCTCGAGCCACTTCATCATCATACCCTCTTAATTTTTCAAAATACCCCACCCAATTATGCCTTGTGAAGATTTCTAGCACCTGAGGGTGTTGTTGAATTCTCACAGTGTTAATGGGCTCCCTTCTATTAAATCCTCCTGTCATCTTGGTTTGTGAAGTTTGAGGAAATGAGAGGTTTGATACAATTGTTAGATGCAGCAGTAACTAACTGAAATGATTGTGTGGACAATTCCCTTATGTAGCTGCCAAATTCACTTAAACTAGAGGATTTCTTATTAAATTCACTTAGAAAAAGGAAGTAATTACAGAGCCTACCTCTTCATAGTGTTTTTTGTGGCCAACCCCCGTGTTTTTCCCTTTGAAACTCCTCTCGTCCAATCCTGTAGACTGTCTCTGTGTATCTTGTAGGAATCCTGTGTGAAATCTTGTAGGATTTCCTGTGCAATCCTGTAGGAAGTCTTGTGCATAAAATCGATGGAGTTTTCCTCTTCGGTAGGTGGCCTGGGTATGAGAGTGACTTTTGCAAGAGTGAGCCTCGAGGAAATGCATGCATGAGTGCATGGGGATCAACAAATATTTCTTCTTATCGCCGAGTTATGTGAGGTGGTGTGCTGGTAGCGGAGGTACATTTTCTATTTTTGGACCATTGGTCCCCACTACCACCTCATCATTTCCCCCTCCTCATAATCAACTTCAAGTTCATGCCTCCGTAGACTTAACTGTTTTTGTCCTGCTCTTCTCCTTTTTTGACTTGAATGTTGCCACAGGTGGGAGGACCAACTATTTTGTCCTCGTTGACTGAATGAAGGTGGCCAAGTTAACTGGCCACCTTTCTCTTGTAAACCAACTTACTCACAACCTTTACATATTTTGACTACATTATGCAAATGAGAGAGTGAGTGAGTTACTTACCTATGGTGCTAACCCTTGCTACAGTTGTTGAAGACTAGAGGTGTTTGTTGTGTGTTGGATGCATGCTATTTTTTCCTTTTTTTTATTTTGCTCCCTGATGATTCCTTTGATGTGCAGGTACCTGGCTTTGGAGCTCCTTCTGCTCTTGGATCATTATGCTAGAATCTTACTACAATCATGAATTGTATTGTGTGGGATAGGCTACTACATGATTTCCTATAGGATGTCCTATAGCTACTTCTCCCTCAGAACTCTTAATCATACACTCTACTGGGATTTTGAGGATGGTGACAGGGATTGAGAGGAAGACTAGGAGTGTGGAGAAATGAGACATACTCAGGTGTTGCTCCCTTCTGCTCTTTGGCTCATGTTTTTTCTTTTCTTTTTTCTTGAAGACTATGACAAATATTTTTTTTTAAACTGACTTTTTCTATGGTGACTATAGGGGTGATGAAAGTGGACATAGGTATGTTAATGAAATGTTGATGTAGGGGTGTTATTTCTTTGACATAACAGGTCATTTTTTTTAGGGTCACTTCCTGTAGGATTCCCAAGCCACTGTAATTACTACAGAATCATCCTGTAGGTTTTCGGGGGATCCTATAGGTTTACAGGGGATCCGGTAGAAAACACAGTCCCCTTGTAAACTGAAGCAAAGGAATGAAAAAAATGGAAGAAACGGTGGAGTGATGAATGAAAATGAGTGGGAAAATAACAGTGTGAGTGAAATAGGTCCCTTTTTATCCTCCTTTGCTCTCTGATCGTCCTCCTTGTTGACCTGCAAATAGAAAGTTTCATGACTTTTTCTCTCTCTTTTTTTTTCTTTTTTTTGAAAATAGCTAGGTTGCCTCTGAGAGGTTTTCATCCTAGCTGTTTGCTCTGGGCGCCTCAAGAGAGGTTTTCAACCAGAGATCTTTTTATTTTCCTTTTTATTATCCTTTTTTTGACACCATTAGGTCGCCCCAAGCGGTTTTCAACCCAACAGTGGGACTCAGGCGCCTCATGGAGGTTTTTACCTGAGTCCTTATTTTTCTTTTTTGTCAAGGATTTGATGAGGCAAGAGCTGAAACTTGCTCCACTACCATCACTACTTTATTGATACCATCAATGAACTCTTACTTTGACAACGGTCTTTTGTAAACTTTCAATCAGTGCCCATTAACAAGTAAAGGAATGGCCTCTTCATCTATGGTTCTGATCTGCACTGAACCATTATCATGACATCTCTTTATAACATAAGGTCCTAGCCATCTTGTCCTCAACTTGCCCTTAAATTATTTATATCTAGAATCACATAACAAGGCCCAATCACCTTCTTGAAATTAGTTATCCTTGACGTTTTTATCATGTCATATCTTCCTTTGAAGTTGGGTTACCTCCATGTGTAGAAGGGCCTACATTTTTAACTCATCTAAACCATTTAACTACAACAATCTCTCTTTTTGTGCACTGCTGAGATCTAGATCTAGTTGGACTGCCATCCCTAGTGTGTTATACTCAAATTCAAAGGAAAGCAGGGCCTTTTTCCCATAGACTAGCTCATAGGGTGTGAATCCAGTGGTGGTCTTCTAGGTGGTATTACAGGCCCAGGTGACCTCAACTATGTTGGGTTGTGTTATATTCTTTCCATGACTAGCCTACGTAGTTAACCGGGGGATTAGAGGGGGGGCGGAGCACCCCCTTCGTTGCGCCTATTTGTGTAGTGTGGGGGGCCGGGGGGGGGTCACAAGGGGTTTGAGGTGTACCCATAACCCCACTTTATGGGGTCTGGGGCAGCACCCCGGAAAATTTTGGTTTTGGACTCTATGTTAGGATGAATGGACCCACCTATGGTTTTGTGCATGATTTTCGCACATGGTTTTGGACGGAATGGTTTTCGGTCCATGGTATTGGATTCTTCGGCATGTATAAATATGTATTATAACATTGAAAGGAACATAATGAAAAATCAAGTTGGTAGTCCCGGTTTTTGGATCCAGGGGAAATCTCTGTGTATATGTGTTTTATGTGTTATGCTCTCACTTTTTTATTTTATTTGTTTTAAAATTCGTATGCAGATAATTTCTGTACGGGGTTAAAACCTACAGTTAGTATCAGAGCAGATTTGGCTTCAAGGGGACGCCTTTGTTGCTGGGGTTCCACTCGGGCTTGTGGTAGACCCTGTTTAGTGGGAGATCTATGAGATTGATTCTGATGCTGAAAGAAGATGGCGAGCAGCGGAAAGATAGAGATTGAGAAATTTAATGGTCAAAGTTTTGAATTGTGGAAACTCAATATGGAGGATCTGTTGGTGGATAAAGATCAATGGATCGCGGTAGATCTGGGCACTAAACCAACGGGACTGTTCGATGAAGAATGGAAGAAGTTGTATCAAAAGGAAAAGAGCACAATACGATTGTGTGTCTCAGATTCAGTATTGCTAAATGTATCAAGGGAAGCTATGGCGAGGGCTTTGTGGGACAAGTTAGGGACTTTGTACCAATCTAAGTCTCTAGTGAATAAATTGTTCTTTTAGAAAAAGCTATATAACCTGAGGATGAAATATGGAGACTTGGTGACAGAGAATCTGAACGCATTTAATATTGTGGTAAGTTAGTTAGCATCTGTTGATATTAAAATTTTAGATGAAGATAAGTGCATCAGTTTGTTGTCTTCTCTACCAGATTCGTGGAATAGTCTAGTTATTGCAATAGGTAGCAATGCAACTGCCTTGCAGTTTAATGAAATAATCTCAACCTTGCTGACGTAGGAGATGAGATAGAAAAATATGGAGAGCCAGAATGGTGATGCCTTGTCTGTACGAGGACGGTCCCAGAACATAAACATAAATAAGTCATCGAGTGGGAGATCTAAATCTCCAGGAAAACCTATAAAGGTGGTGTGCTGGAAATACGGAAAGGAAGGCCACTTCAAAAGGGACTGTAAATCTAAATCTCCTGACAAAGGAAACAAATCTGATGAGACTCCTTCTGCAGAGGCGAAAACCACCTCAGATGAAGGTGGGGATGTGTAGTTGGCTTCTTCAAGTACGCATGTAGATCATGAGGCATGGTTGATTGACTCAGGTGCATCCTTTCACTTCACTCCCCATAGAGAATGGTTCTGCGAGTATGAGAAATACGATGGTGGTGATGTCTTCTTAGGGGATGATAGGAAGGCTACAATCGTTGGTCGCGGAAAAGTAAAGTTAAAGTTGCAAGGTGGAAGGGTTAGAACACTTCCAATTGTTTTGCATATTCCTGCATTAGCCAGAAATCTGATTTCTGTAAGCAAGCTGGATGATGCAGGTGTAAAAACAGTGTTCGAGAAGGATATCTACAAAATGGTTCGGGGAGCACTGGTATTGATGTGGGGAGTTCGAATTCGAACTCTGTACAAGCTGCAAGGTAGCACTGTTATTGATGGGTGCAACAGTTTTGTGGTTCCTAAAAGTAGAGCAAAAAATCTAGTGGTCTATGTAGAGAAGACCATGTTGTGGTATCAAAGGCTTGGACATATTGGAGAGAAGGGCCTTCGAATACTTCATGGTAACGGTATGGTAGAAGGTATGAGTAATAGCTCTCTGGATTTTGATTTCTGTGAAAATTGTGTATATGTGAAGCAGAATCGGGTGAGTTTCCCCTCTGGTAGTAAGAGGGCGAAACAGATATTAGAACTTGTGCACAATGATGTGTTTGGACCTGTGAAGGTTCCATCACTGGGTAATTTTATGTACTATGTATCATTTATAGATGACATCTCAAGGAATACATGGATATATTTCCTTAAGAAGAAATCTAAAGCCTTTGACAGGTTTAAAGAATTTAAAGCTCTCGTGGAAAATCAGACGGCGAAGAAGATAAAGGTGCCGAGGACAGATAATGGTGGGGAGTTTTTGCAGCAAGGAATTTGAAGAATTCTATAAGAAGTGTGGTATAGCATGACAAAAGACTACTCCATATACACCTCAGCAAAATGGAGTTGCAGAAAGAATGAACAAGACGTTGATGGAAAGGCAAGAAGCATGCTCAGTGGTGTTGGGTTAGGACAGGAATTCTGGGCAGAGGCGGTGGATACTGCATGTTACTTGGTCAACAGGTCACCTTCATCAGCGTTGGAGGATAAGACTCCACAAGAAGTATGGACTGGTAAGAAACCCTCTCTTCCACATCTGAGGGTATTTGGATGTGATGCATATGTACATGTTCCAAAGGAGAAACGAACCAAGTTGGATAGTAAATCTGAAAAGTGCATCTTTATTGGGTATAAGGATGGTTTAAAGGGTTATAAGCTTTGGAACCCAATCACACAGAAGGTTGTGTACAGTCGAGATGTGGTGTTTAGAGAGGTGAAAGATGTTATCAAACATGAAGTCCAACCAAAGGAACCTGTGAAGATAGAGTTTGAACTAAAGGAGGAAGAATAAGACTCTGTAGCAGAGGAGGAATCAGAGGATGAAGAGCCACAAACTCCGGCTGTGAGAAGATCAGTTCAAGAAAGAAGGAAACTAGAAAGGTATAGTCCATCTGCTTTCTGTTCAAATTTTGCGACATCTGTTACTGATGATGATCCCAGAACTATGAAGGAAGAAGTGAATTCAGAGGATGGAAAACTCTGGAAAGAGGCCATGGTTGATGAAATGGCATCTTTGCACAAAAATGAGGCTTGGGATCTGGTGGAGTTTCTGGTTGGAAGGAAACCCATTGGTAGCAAATGGGTGTTCAAGAAGAAGACAAATGTAGAAGGGAAAGTGGAGAAATACAAAGCTCGGTTGGTAGCAAAAGGTTATTCCCAAGTGTCGGGAATTGATTTTGGTGATATTTTTTCTCCTGTTGCCAAGGTAACTTCTATTAGATTACTTTTATCTGTTACTGTTGCTTTTGATTTTGAGGTAGAACAAATGGATGTGAAGACATCATTTCTTCACGGGGATTTGTAAGAGGAAATCTACATGAAGCAACTTGAAGGCTTTGAGGTGAAGGGTAAGAAAGAACTGGTATGCAAGTTAAAGAAGTCTCTGTATGGGTTAAAATAGTCACCAAGGATGTGGTATCAGAAATTTGATACATTTATACGGGGACTTGGCTTCACCACAAACAAAGAAGATAATTGTGTGTATTTTAAATTATTTGGTGATCGTATTATTTATCTGGTCTTGTATGTGGATGATATGTTGCTGGTTGGAAATGACAAAGAAATTATCCAGGATTTGAAGACCCAATTGTCCTCCAAATTCGACATGAAAGATCTCGGTGCTGCAAACTATATTTTGGGCATGGAAATTAAAAGAGATCAAGCAAAGAGGAAGCTCTGGTTAAACCAGAGGAAGTATGTCGAGACAATACTGCAGAGGTTTAATATGTAGGAGAGTAAACCGATGAAGGTTCCTATTCTTGTAGGTGTGAGGTTATCTGTTGAATAGTGTCCCAAGACATAAGAAGAGGAAGAGGACATGTCCCGTGTTCCATATGCAAGTGTAGTCGGTAGCTTGATATATGCAATGGTCTCTACTAGACCAAACATTGCACATGCAGTGGGAGTATTGAGCAGGTTTATGTCAAAACCAAGGAAGGAGCATTGGATAGCAGTGAAGCGGGTTTTCAGGTAGCACTAGTGATTATGGTTTGCGCTACCAAGGAAGACCAGGATTGGACAGAGTGTTGGATATTCGTGGCTTTGTTGATGCAGACTGGGCTAGAGATCTGGATCAGAGAAGATCTACAAGTGGGTATGTGTTTAACCTATTTGGAGGTGCAGTCAGTTGGATGAGTAAGAAACAATCTGTAGTGGCACTATCAACTACAGAGCCAGAATACATGGCAGCCACTCATGCAAGCAAGGAAGCAGTTTGGTTGCAGAGATTGTGTTCAAGTATGGGGTTAGTACAGGGAGCTATAAGGATAGACTGTGACAGCCAAAGTGCAATTTTCTTGGCAAAGAACCCTGCTTATCATTCAAAGACAAAGCACATTGATGTTCAGTATCACTTTGTGAGGGATATGATAGAAGACAAAAAGGTGTTGCTGGTAAAGGTGGACACTTTGAAGAATACTGCAGATGCATTGACCAAATCTGTGAGCTCTGAGAAGTTCTCTTGGTGTAGAGAAACAATGGGCGTTTCAGGGTTGGAAAAATGACTAAGCTCTCCTGTGGAAAGAAAACAACAAGTGGGAGATTGCTGGGTTGTGTTATATTCTTTCCACGACTAACCTACGCAGTGAACCGGGGGGGTTAGAGGGGGGGCAGAGAACCCCCTTTGTTGCGTCGATTGTGTAGCGGGGGGGTGGCAGCCCCCCTTATCCGGGGGGTTTGAGGGGGGCGGGGAGCCCCCCTCAACGGGGTTCGGGGAAGCGCCCCGAATTTTTTTTTTTGGACCCTATATTAGGTTGGGTGAACCTACCTATGGTTTTCGGTCCATGGTTTTGGACGCGATGGTTTTCGGTGTTGGCATTATGATACAGGTGTTGTCCTTGATGGCAACTCACTCTGTTTGTGATACAGGTGATGGAAACTCACTCAGAGGGTAGATCATAGTTCAGCAGGTGAAGAGAGAGATATACGCAGGTTGACCGTGATGAAAGTGCGTATATACGCGGGTAATCGGAGCAAAATGCGCATACACGTACACACGCAGGTTCACAGAAGGAAAGGCGCATACATGTCAGAAACCATGGTTTTGGTCCGTGGTACTAGTCCACAGTATTTGGTCCAAAGTAACAACCCCAGGTATTGGGTCCAAGGTATTGGTTCTACATGGTTTTGGACCATGGTATTGAGAGAAGCATAAACCTTTATAAGGAGAAGATCATTAGGCCAAGAGGGGAAAGGGTGAGCAAGTGATGAACATCTGATAAAGTGTGAGATCTAGATGCTGGTTATGGGTTGGTGATGCCTTGCTTGATCTGAACCAAGGAGGCACTCATGTGAAGGATGATGAATGATGGATTGGGATCTCAAGGCTTGGAATGATTATCTTTATATGGTTTGAGTATGGACAGACTAGATCTATTGACGCATGTTTATTATATGAATGTTATGATCTGGGTATGTTTTGATGTTTGAAATAGCTGGAAAGTTATGAGGTAGAATTTGCAGATCTGTACGCGGGTTGTCTTTGGTAAAAGCGCGTATACACGCAGGTTGGGTTCATCCAAGTAGCGTATACAGTATGAAGTTTGAAGTTGCTATTGGATCTGGTTGTTGTTGCAGAGATATGTAGTGTGTGACTGTGTTGTTGACAAGGTTTCAGTATTGGGTGATTCAGAGATTGATGATGCAGGTTGTATTGCAATGGTGATTGTTTTATGGATCCAGTCTGAAAATTGATGAAACGTGGTCCCTGGAAGATTGTAGGCCGGCACCTACGTACTAGTAAACATATTGGCCAGTACAAGCCCAAGGGGTTGTGCTCCCTTCCAGAGGAGCAGCTGGAAAACGAGTGAAGGTTGGAGCTTCAAGTAGGCCAGCGCCTACGTACTAGTAAATGGAATGGCAGTACAAAAGCTAAGAAGGTTTGTGCCTACTGCAGGTAGTAGCCCTGCGCAATGGTAAATGGATTCTGCACCAGTACATTGTAAGAAGTTTCTTATTAAAGGAAGATAGAAACAATTGCAGCCAGGTGGTTTTCACCCCATTGGGTTTTCACCTTATATCAATGGTGTTCATGTGTGCTCTATTTGTGAGATCTGTACGTTTTACTAACGCCGTTTACGTGTTAATGGTTAATAATGTTGCTCCATATGCATTTATTGATAGATAAGCACATCAATAAATCAGCGTATATATTTGGTTTGGCAAAAAACACCGTCGCCGTATATGAGCGTATGCGTATACCCTTAACTGAAGTCGCGTATATGAAGTCTGAGATTGTGAAAATGTAAAAAAGGTAGTCTGATTCTGCTAAAACTTGATTATCCCCCCCCCTCACGTATATTTGATAAAACGATTACGTCCCTTATCCACCGGTAGTGAGTATTGGACGAAAGAAGATGCTTAGGCATGTATAAATATGTAATGTAACATTGGAAAGGATAATGAAATCAAAGCTGTATCTCGGTTTTGAGATCAGTGGGAACTGCTCTCTGGTATATGTGTTTTATGTGTTATGCTCTCGCATTTTTATTTTTCCTGTGATTTAGAATTTGTATGCAGGTAATTTCTGTATGGGGTTAAAACCTACACATATCTCCTTACTATTCTTTCTACACACCTTATAAATTCAAATCACTGTGTGAAGTTAAAAAGCAGCCCTTTGATTATCTATTAGTACTATCTAAAAGAGTTAATACATCATTCTTATAGTTTGTTCCATGTATTGGTCCTCCATCAAAAACAAAACCAAAACTCCCAAAACAAATATCTTAGATGCTCTAGCATGATCAATTGACCATTATCATCTCAGAGGAACAACAAGAACAACCTCTTCTTCTCTCAATATGTCGGGATACCTCTTTGGCCTTTAAATGAATAAGTGTTATGCACAGTTATGAAAAAGTGAAAAAAGTTTGAAAAATAAAAAAATGGATAAGTTGAAAGAAGAGAAAGGCTTCCTACGCAGAGAGGTGATACAAGTAACTCTGTCGGGGTATTGTCCAGGCCTACAAGAAGCGAAGCAACACCACAAATGAAACTAAGACTCTGACGATTATAATGCTTATGCACCAATATACCCCTCATCCCCAATCAAAACAACTGTGTTGGCTTGGCTTGGAATGTGTGTCGACTGACCAAGGGCTTGGAATATGCTACATCTTACAATCAGGCAAGTGTGGAAACCAAGACGACCATAGAACTAAACAATACTTCTGGAGGTGTTAGACTTTCTTCTGATGAACAAGGTCCATTCAAAGATTTGGAGTTCTACCAGTGCGTTGCCAAGTGTTGTAGCAGCTACAACCACATTCCAAAAATTTTCCTTAGATTTTTTTTGGAGCCTACCTACTGACCATCCTCAGCAACATGTCTCACATTGTCAAGCACATTAGCTTCAACTATTTCATAGAGTCTTGTCAACCTATGCATGCAAGTTTGTTGCACCTCCTTCACGAGCTGATTTTTGGACTTAATGTTAGTTTTTGGTTTGGCAACTCCCTCTCGGAATTGCATAACTTTGGAGGGGAACCAACCTTCCCTCCAGAAATTGCACAAACCTAGCTGGACACCGAGCTGGGCTCCAGAATTGTGCAATTCTTCCTGACAGTCTTCCTCTCAAAAATTGCGCAATTCATCCCAAGATAGCTACGTAGCCCATAAATTGTGCAATCCTAGGCAATAGTCACTTGTTAATCCTAGAAATTGCGCAATCCCTCTAGACCATCCAGCTCAGCAGCTACCAGAAATTGTGCAACTCCAGCCAGGCAGCCTGTTGGGCTCAGAAATTGTGAAATACAGTTAGATAGAATTCCTTGAGAAAATTGTGAGGTATGACCTAGGGCAACTTCTCAGCTTAGAAATTGTGAGATACAGTCAAATAGGATTCTTAAGAAAATTACGAGGTCTGACCCAAGACAGTTGCTCAACCCAGAAATTGTGAGATACAACTAGACAGGCTTCCTTGAGAAAATTGCGAGGTCTGACCCAAGACAGTTGCTCAGCCCAGAAATTGCGTAATCTTGGGAGACAGTCACTTGTTCCTCTTAGAAATTACACAATCCTTCTAGGAAAACCATCTCTGCTGAGCCCAACAAGTGTGCAGATTTTCGTCCTTGGCTCCCAGACCGATGCATATGCCTTCAGGTTGATCAGTTCCCTTCGAGACCGATTTCCATGCATGGACTACTTCTGCCAAGGCAGCATGCAAATACATCCCTTAATTCAGGGATCTATTTTTAGCAGCTAGAGGTTAAATGCAAGGATCATTTCAGAAACCTCCCGCCAAGTGTCATTTTTCCTAGATTTGTGGCATGCATGTCACAACCTTGATTTTATCAAAATTCATCAACTGGATGCTACAGAGCTCATTCCTTACATCAACCTTGCAGCTCTAACATCCCACATTGCGTGTAGGAGTCGTCACCACATTCATCTCAGTTGTTTCGGGGTAAGCCCGCTTTTTATGTCTCATGCTTCGTTTTTATCTCTTTTTGTGTTTTTCTTCATGTGAGTGATCTCTTTTTTATTTTAGTGAGTGCTTGCTATCATTTTGATGTATGTTAGCTTCTAGAGGAACCGTTTTAGTTTTCTTTCGCATGTCTCTGTTATCACATGCATGACACTATTTTTTGCACAAACAATCGTCATTGCAGCCACTCGCTTCACACACATGCATGTTTTCCTATTTTTTGAATCCTACACTTATTGTTTGCATGTATTCTCATTCACTCTTGTTTGCACTCATCTCATCATGCATTTAGACTTCTCTATTTTTAGTCACCCGTCGGCTGGTCTAGGCAGCCTTGGCCTGAACTGTGTCTTGCCCGACTATCACTGCAAATTTTCGAAAGCAAAGACTCTGCCTTCCCTCCAGAAATTGTGAAAATCTAGCCCAACATTGATTTCCAAGCTTGCATTGCGTAATTCTTGGAGGCAGTGTCCTGCTAGCCCCAGAAATTGTGCAATGCAGTGTGATGGTTGCATGTCACTGCTGACTGAAATTGCGCATTGCCCAGTTTTAGTCCTTAGCAAGCCAGGCTGGACTATGCATTGCACAGTTCCAGCAATTAGTTAGCATTCTGAAAGCCTGGATTGTGACTTGTGTAGTTTTGGCAATTAATTTGCCGACCTCTTGGCGGAAATTGTGCAACCTTCATGATCAATCACATAAGTATGTTGGAAGTCAATCCTCAAGTTTGTTTTGATTTTCGACTGACAAATTGCTTTCCATGATTGTTTATATGTCTCCAGGCATCACTGGTGTTCATCTATCACTCAGCAGCTCAAGTACAATGGCCTTCAAGAGAGCAGAGTCAAAGCACACCATTGAGAGAACAATGGGGTTTACAGCCAAGCAAGTGTCTATGAGCTTGCCTACCTATGAAGACATCAAGTTGTTTGTAGACAAGGACATCAAGATAAGATGGTGGTAGCATCACAACGTGCAGTAGTAGAAGGAAGCACACCCACATGTGGCGAGTGCAATAGTAAGGCTATTAACAACATACAGGCAAAGCAAAGCTACAAGTTCAAAGTAGATCCACTCATGATTAAAGCAAATTTGGAGACTGAGGCTATGAGGCGACGATGCGACAAGACAATTGCATGAAGGAAAAGAAAGGAATAGAGAAGGAGTTGCATGTGCTAAAGTAGCAACTCAAGGAAGAACAGGTGCTTCATAGATGAGAGGATGATTTGCAACAGGAACAGGTACAACAGGGGGCACAACATGCACAAAAATATGAAACTACAACCATACAAGTTATATATATATCCCAGCAGTTGGCACAAAGTAGACAAGGTGAGTAGTATTGTTTATTGCATTCAAGGGAATTCATCAACATGCATGTCATTGTGTGCACACATGTGATCCCACCCATTTGGCACACTCATCGAGGTGAAGACAAGAAGCAAGTCCGAATAGAACTGAACATGTATTATAACAATTTGATGTGCACAACCACCAACACATGCGTGGAGATCAGTGCACATACTATGCAACAGCATGATCCCAGTTCGGTCACACCCAGGACGGCCATGCACATGCGATCAGACGAGTTGGACAGAGGAGCCATATCAATGTACCTGGATGCAATGGAGGTAAGAGTTCTCTTTCAGCAAGCTGTCACCATTGAGCGCATGGACACTATCACGGATGACCAAGCTTGGCATCAGTTCGCCACTATCGCCCATCACAAGGATGTCAAAGAGTTGGTCTCACCACAACGATCCGAGTGTTAGTGATGTCTTCCATGGCCTGCTCAAGCCATTTTGCCTCACATGGGTACATGTGCAGATTGTATGTAATGTCTTGTCAAGTGGAAGTTTAAGTGTCGATAATTGAATGTAACAGGCATAGAGTAGTTGAAGAGTCATGAGGATAGATGAATGATCATTGTAGAGCCTCTAACTTACACCTCACCATCCACTATTACCTACTGTTTTTCATCACTTAACTCTCTCTTTTGCCTCATTTTCAATATAAAACCACCCAGATCATTACATTAGATGTCATTAAGCATGATCAAGTGAGCTTTGCTAATGAGTGACTGTTTTGTTTAGATTTTGACATATTTACAGGCATTCCTCAGCTCTCTGCCGATTCCACAGCCATCTGCTGATTTCGCAGCCATCTGCTGATTCCGCAGCCTTTTTGTTAATCTCAAGGTTGCACGTGCCATTTTGCCAAATGAGCCACATGGGCACTTAGGAATCAAGGTGCTCGAGGTTCCTGTGCTATTGGTTCAGTCATCCACGTCATCTGCACCTCCGGTCAAAAGGGGGCAAGTTATGGTCAACAAAGGCAGCTTAACGGTGATGCGTAAGCTGTTGGGTCACGTCAGCTCAAACGGTGACTTGTCTGTGATTACGCAGGTTGTGGGAGACATAATCCAACTCTGGATTCAATGCCCATAATGACCAGAACCTCCATCTATCCACGCAGGCTTATGACGTGTTGATTAAACCTTTATTACGCATGACAGTTAGTTGTTTTTCAGTTTTAGCCGTACGCATTAGGCTATCCTCCAGATGCCTATAAAAACTTGCGTCTGCGTACGCTTATTTAACTTTATTATTGCTGTGTTTTTATGAACCTGTTATAATTTTAGTGCATTTCAAGACTCTGTTTTAATAGTGTTGTTCTAGCACTCTGGATTGTGATTTTCTGCATATGGAGTAATAGAAGCAGTGTTGTTTTGAAGCTTTCAGTACCTTGAGTCTTCTTTGGGCTGTATGAATGGAGGGCCCCTGTTCATGTTAGCCTTGTACAGTATTTTATGTTCAGCATTTCCTTATTTTCATTCAGCATTTCTTCTTTCTTGATACATGTATAGCGTAATTCACCTTTATGCTATTTAATTTCCAGCCTTTATTTTCAGCTGATCAACATTGTTCTTTTGCAGGTTTTTAACCCGGGATTGATTGTGTGTTATGTATTTGCTTTATGTCTAGTGGTAGTTTCAGTTGACAGATTCAAAGTTGCTGCCTTTACTTTATTTTCATAGCTGATTTTTAGTTTTATTTCTCAAAACTGCCTGCTAACATATGAATGGTCTCTTTATTATAAATTGTTTATCTTTTTGAGATCAGAATACTAATAACTTGCAGCTGATTTTGGGTACTTTTTAGAATACTCTTTAACTACTTTCGAATCGTGCTTTACACAATACTATGTGCTAGAGGCAGAGAGTTAGAAAGAGCAAAATATCATAGCTAGTCTTTAAAGTAGATTTTCCTCATTTTTATCATTTCTTAGACTTATCTTTAACTACTTCCTAATCGTGTCTTACACAGTACTATGTGTTAGAGGCAGAGAGTTAGAAAGAGATAAACATTATCATTGGTCTTTTAAGTGATTTTCTTACCTTTTATTTGCAGCAGCATGAATGGTGTCTAATGCCATTAGAAAGTGGTTCTTTGCTTTCAGTTCATTTTAATTCATTTATTTCCTTCAAGTTTTCCTTTTCAGCAAGTAGTTAGAAACCACTAATCACACACTTTCACTCATCTAGAATTCACTTTACACACACCATCACTCATTTGTTTATAATTACATCACTCCATCTTAGGAAGATAAATTAATCATAAACAACACCCCCAAACGACAAAAAGCTTTAAGAGGTTGCTTAAGTACATATAGTACACCTTCACTTCATCAGCTTAGGAGCCCCAGGTTGACAATTAATGACATCAATTTAGGAACACTAAATTGACTAAACATTTTGGCACCGTTGCCGGGGAAGTGAAATTAAGTAGCCATATTCTTAAAAAAAAAAAAACATAAAATTTCAAGGAAAGAAGTTGATAACCTATCAAAGTATGCTCTCCTCTTGCACTTCAAAGTGATCTGGAGGATCAGAAAAGAGAAATTTATTGATTTGATAGTTTCTTAAGTATGCTCTCTTCTTGCACCTAGAGTGAACTGGAACATCAGAAAAAGAACTATTAACTTGACTTGAAGAAAATAA